>CAMXCT020006788.1:25000-244962 GCA_947184155.2 Cladocopium goreaui | reverse complement strand
ACCCTTCTTTTAGGGTTCCTATTTTTGAAACTTCCGCCACCGCCTTGTGCGGTACTACTGGTATATTTGAAGTTTGCATTTTTTTCTTGTGTACGGCATCGGCAATGTTTTGCATCCATTTCGATTCTTCTGCATCAATAAATTGCACGAAAGCCTGAGCGTCTTGGAAACGAGAATGATACTGCGCGTATCCAATCCCATTTAATGGATCATGAGGATATGGTTGAATATAGGATTTGATCTTGACTTTGAGCTTTGTCCCGCGTCGCCGCGTCTTGTGTTTTTCTGATTGAACTTTGCAAGGTCTGCAGCCAGTGAAAGGCTACTCTCAGTGCTGGATCCCAGCTACTTGCACTATGTACTATGTTATAGTTCTCGGTGAAGGAGACGTTCACACTCCCGACCCCCACCCTCCGAACATCCCATGGAAAGTGACAGCTGCATATTCTAAGTGTCTCTCAATGCTGGGTTTGCGGGTTCAGCCGCGCCTGGTTTCTGTTGCTTATGTGGCAAGCTGCTTGCAGTGCTCAGACCACGGAAGGGCCTCACAGCTTGCGAGAATCTTTGCGAAATATCTACATGTGTAGATACCTGCGCATATATATATATATATGTATATGTATATGTATATGTATATGTATATGTATATGTATGTATGTATATGTATGTATGTATGTATGTATGTATGTATGTATGTATGTATGTATGTTAGTTACATGTGGGTTGGTATACAATCGCCTTTCTGGACGATTGGAAGGATGTTGGGAGATATCAAGAAAATTCAAGATATATAAAGTATCAGTCTCACATATATTCATATGTCATATATCTGTGCAGCCCCGTCTAATCTATACTTTCGGCACACTTCTCAGGACGGCCAAAACTGTCTTCAGAACCTAATATGAAGGAAGCTGTAGCCCAAATCCAAATCCCTCTAGCCAAATTTTGCGCGCATTCGTGCTTGAGACAATCAACAATCCAAGCATCAGCTTTTAAGATCCGGCTATCCTCGAAGCGGCCCGCTATCCAAGCTCTGGACTCGAGAAAACTCATTCCAACCTAGAGCCGCTTGAGAGCAATGCTGTCAGGCACAAAACATTGTCAGTCAAGGCAGTGAAAGCCACAGTGCCAGCCACAGTGCCAGCTGAACTTCGATAGCAAAAACCACCAGCAGGTGCCTTGTGTTTGAAAACTTTTGAAAACACTTCAGCATACTTCAACATCCAAACAAGACCCCACCTGGAAGGAAGGTGCTGGGTGGTCTCCCAGCTTTTGCGGGACAGCTGGACACAACATCACTGGTCCCATCCTGAGGCATTGTTAATTTTGATTAGCTACATGTGATGTTCCACTGATCAACAATGTGTGCAATGTGCAAACACTTCACCACACACGCTTCACCTAAACAGGTGCGAACAGCAACACCGAAGCGGAGGTGAGAGGACGCCTGAGGACGCCTTTCGATGTGTTACGTCTGCTACGTGCCCTAAATTGCGATGATGCCAACTCCGTCGACTCGACTGTCCTCTTGATATCGCCCAAAGCACCGGGTATTTTGACGGAAGTCTCTCCTCTAAAGCAGCGAAAATTCACTTGGAGAGAACGGAGCTCAAAGTGCCTCAGGGTTTTATAAGAAGATAAGAGGAAACGAAAAAGGAAGAGAAAAAAATATGTGAAACTTGTGACAGATTATTCTTGGGAAATCAAAACTGTAAATTCTCAAGAGAAGCTCCTGAATCTCGTCCGAAAGGAGGCACCGGAGAAGCCTGTGACAAACTGCTCGAGGTTCTGAAAGCGTTTTGAACGCTCAACATTGACGGCATTGACGGTTGAATGCAGATTTGCGTCAAAATCTGTTTTTGGTTTAGATTGTCCTTGCTTGGGAGTCGCCACTTTGAGAAGCTAAAATGAGCAAACTCAAGTCGATAAGAACAAAAGGCAATGACTCTAAAGCATTCTAAAACATGGTAAGTTTGAGTCCTCCACTTGCGTATTTCACTTCCAGAGCATGCAGTTAAGCAATCGTTCCGTGTCCAGCGTGTTCTGCTTCAAGCAGTCATGGAATTTGATCCAAGGTTTCTGTCTCACCGCACCTCGGGTTTTTCATCTTGTGAGGACCCAGTCAGAGTCGGCCTGCAACCCAACTTGAAATCCCCGAACCTTTTCTTCCGAAACATCCTGAAATAAGTTTCTGCATATATATATATATATATCATACTCGTCTGTAATTGTATGAATACATATAATTATACAAATATAAATACATATATATACATATATATATATATACATAAGGAAGTTTCGTGTGAGTTGGTTGTCTCATGGGAGATGATTGCAAGAAGTAAATGTTCAACACAGCACAAGTAAACACACGCAGCCCTTCTGAGTCAGAGACCGCTTTTCTACCATTGCAAACTGAAGATCGTCGCGGGCTATATACAGATTGGCCAAGACCTTTGGGTAATGTCTCTGGATAGGTCTTGCCCAAGGGTTGTAATTCGATCAACAGAAGCACTGAATTCAACTGCATGCAGCCCTGGGCAATCTACTTAAAAACATGTGTCGCTTTGCTGGGCAAGACTTGAAACGTATTTATTTCCGACCCTCGTGTCATCACTGGTCGGCGTTTGACAACACACTGCTTGTGGCACAGTTGCTCCTGCAGCGCGACTGATTGTCGGTGAAAAGACCAACTGCACCATTCTTACATCCTGCTACGGACCAGAAAAACAAATGGCATTTGTCATTGGCCATTCCAGCGCACGGCTTCATACAAGCGCCTCTTCGGCCGCAGTCTTTTCAATAGAGGCGGCGTAGGCTCCTGAACAGCACGAAATCTATGACAAGTGAGGCGCGCGCTAAAGCATTTCTACGCACGAGTGCGGCATGCAAATTCTTCTTGCCTCTGCTTTGTCTTTGGGCGCCCGGGAACAAATGGCAAAGCCAATCAACTTGAAGCACGTCATTCTTGCCCCTTGCTTCTCCTCTCCAGCCACCGCTCTCAGGTGCACAGGCCCCAAGGCATTGAAAAGATCCTTGCGATCGGAACCCCATATTTCAATGCCCACTGCTCACGCGCCGGCCACTTCCTGCGGCTCACGCGGTCCATGTAGCCTTGGAGCTGGTCCAGTGGGGTGTAGGCAATCCTTCCGAGGCTCAGGCAGACCAGTCCTCTTCCGGCAGACTGCCAATGTTTCCGTCGAATGACTATCGCATCAATTTCTCTTCTGCCTGCATTTATGCTTCAAAACCCTCTTACCTGGCCTGACAGGCTTCGGCAGGCGCGTTGTGCCAGGTGTTGCCATGGGCTGCCAGTCCTGCAGCAGTGTCAGTCGGCACTATTATTGCTAACAACCTCTGCAGCAGCTCTGCGCAGAGCCTCATCGCCCGATGACTCCGTCGCCAGCTCCTCGCAAATTCCATGTTTAGCAACCGTCCCACTCAAAGGGGCCAGCGACGCGTTGTCGTCGCTCTCGTCTTCGGACCCGCGCATTGTCATGGCTATGTTCGCTTCAAAATTTGCACAACAACCTGTCGTGAGCTTGGGCTCAGACGCGGTATCCACCGGTAGAACGATGGCGTAACTGCGGTGAAAGGCACAATGAGCACGTCAAGCCAGAGCACTATACCCAACGTGACCATGCTCAGTCACAAGTCAGAGGCCCGTGCAGAGATACATCTCACTGCCACCTCTGTAGCGTGGGTCATATCCCACCTGCTCTGCATAGAGCTGGCACACATGGCGGACAGCGCAACACCAACACCACAAGGACCCTCACAGCGACAGTGAGGGTATCAACCATCAGGGTGCATCCAATTCATACATCAAACATTTGTCTAACGGCTTCAAGGCTGCAGTATTGACCTTTTCCTTTGTTCCAACCATTTCCCGTGAAAAAATCAACTCCCACAAAACTCCCTTACATATATGTGTATATATATATAATTATATTTACATATTATTGTATTTATAATATACATGTGATATAATACATTGGTTTTTGACATTTCACAATGCGTCCGATATGTCAGACTGGGCCAACCCCATCTTTGAGAGATTGTGAGTTTGTCGGAAGAAACACGACAGAGTCAGGCAAAGTAATCATTTGCCTGGGGAATAGCGGCGGCTCATTCTCCTGTAGGCTGGGAACGGCGGATATCGGGAAAGGAAAAGGGCACCCGGGCACCCACTAAGCCGACTAAGCCCCCATGTCTGCTGGCGGAAATGTCATTGAAAGCCCCATCTGAAGGAATATGAAGCTAAGGCTAGGTCATGCAGTATTTAATGCATCTGAAGGTACAATGCTTTGAAAGAAGCACATTGTTACATCACTGCCAAGAAAGTTGGCCTTACCGAATCTGCTCCACAAGACAAACATGGAAAAGGAAAATCGTTCACGCCACTATGTACATCTAGGGACTACAATCTTACCGCCCCCACCTTACAAACTCTGGGCTTAGGCACAGGAGTCGGTGGCAATGGTGCCTGTACAGCAGTGCGGCAGTGTGCAACACAGGTGAGGGAGCAACGCGCCTTTCTCATCTGTTGGTACAACCCTATTAACCACTCTTGCTGCGTTACCAAACTATCTTTTTCATGTTTGATGAGAATGGTTCCCTATTGTTTTTACGGTTTACCTAGACCCGGGTGCTAGATGCATGATCTATCTTCAGCCACAACAAAGGATGGTACCATCCAAGATCCCCGTGCAGATTTCAAACCAAAATATCATGTTTTTCTTTCAGAAGTCTCTATTCAAAAAGGCTCTTCTGAGTCATTTCTTGGGCCAACAAAGGGGGTACCCCAGAATGATTTCATTAATATCATGAACTGTCTATGTTAGTGAGCAAAGTGTTCTTGTTTCGCAAGTGTACAATTTACCTGAATGCATAAACTATCTGCTTCCAAGGTCTATGTTAGGGCAAATTCACCCTGCCTTTCACCTCTATGTCCCAAGGTCTATCTTAGTGAGCGGAAGTGGTTTGTTTTTTGCTCTTGCAAAAGTCGCTTTTTACAAATAAACGTAGACCCCGGTTTTCGTTTCTCAGTTTCGGGAGTTACGTTTGTTTCCAGGAGTGTATCTTATTCAACAACAAGACATCCTCAATGTTAATGTCTGCGTCTGTGCGTAACATTACATTGCATTACATTGCGTTACATAACACTACATAACCTTACAATACATTGCATTGCATTACATTACATTACGTCACGGCAGTTTATCCAAGCTTGTACATGCTTGTACATGTTTGTACCTGCCTCAAAGGCATCCAATCTGCTCCATTCTAAGGTGGAAACCTGGCAGACGAATATCAAAGTCAAAGACATGACATGCCCTGGCAACTGTCGGGATTTCAAGTTGCAACATGTTGCAACTACGTCCGATCAAAATATATCAAAACTATTTCTACCTTTTTCTACCTTTTTCTACCTTTCAGCCCCCCCGTAGAACCCATCGCCTCTGAGGTATCTGCAGGTCGGTGCTTTATGACATGTCTGGAACGCCTCCGTTCTTCCAGTTCCAATCCTCAGTGCCAAGACGCTAACCTGAATAAAACAAAGAGAGACAAAGCTCAAAGTGGATCATGTCTACGAACTCTGCTTGTTGGAACCCTGGAAGCAGGATCTTTTTGATCCTGGTCAACGTTAGCAATAACAACTTGAACCGTGCAAATTTCCGAAATGCTGTTCACCAGTGGAATGACCGAAGATCCAAGACATGTGCTTGAAAAAAAGCTCCCAGACTGAGCTATAAGGGTATGTGCTGGAAACGAACGAAACCATAACACCAGCATAGACTCCAGCAGCTTGAGAAAATGTTCCAAATCAACTCGCCACAAACTTGCACAAATGTCTTTGCTCTTTAAAACGCCCGTGAGATCACACCCTTGCACAAGGACAGCCCTCAAAACCTGGACAACACCCTGCACATCACCTTGCACAGCAAGCACCTTGCACAGCAAGCACCTTGCACAGCAAGCACCTTGCACAGCACCTTGTGCACCCTGCACAGGACCCTGGAGACAGGATGCTGAGAAGTTCGCCGCCACCGAGCACCCAACCTATGACAAGAGCCCTTTGGCTTGCCAAAAGGATCCAAAAGAATCTGAAAGAAACTACAAGAATGCAAAAGAATCCAATAGAATCCAAAATCGCAAAAGGCGCTGAAGGCATGGCCAACTTTGGAAAGCTGCAAAGTTCAACTGTTGTGGTTTGCGAGTCTCAAGACCACAAGGCAAGAAAAATCAAAGGGAAACAGTACCATTTGCAGCCCAGAAATATCATGCCTGCAGTGGCCTCTTCTCTTCAAATCAAGAGACATTGGGACTCACAAAGCCTTGCTGATATGGACTGCCGAGAGAGGAACTCGGACCGACAAGAGGACAGTTGGTTCCCAGTGCCATGAAAGGAGACGCTGCGCTGGATTCGCGTCTAGCGCAAAGAAGCAAAGGCACAAGTGGCTGATGTGCATGTTTCCCTGGGTGCACATTGGTGCACTGTTCATGCCCTTGTCATTGTTGCAAGCCAAATATGACCAGGTCACCCGATGTAGCTTCTTTAAGAGTCTAGATATATTTATATATACACATATATATGTACATATGTATATATATATATGTATATGTATATGTATATGTAGATCATTGTATATTCGAATTATATTAGATTGTTATATAGTTATATATTGATTACATAATGTCATGTATACATTGTATCAATCCGGAAATGTCTGAAGGAAATCCTGAGCCCCCTTTATCCTACAGTAGCAGCCCCACAATTTTCGTGGCTGCGCCTAGACCGCTGAAAGCTGAAAGTCACACTTCTAACTTCTCCAATCTCGGGTCAGTTGTGAGGCGCCGGCCACAGTCGCCCTCTGCACACTCCTCGATTCCACATCTCTCAGCAGTGCATCACGTTGTGTTCGTCCCCTGCCCCTGTCAACTCGTCTCCCCAGCATCATCATCTTCGCATTCCAATATTTCCAAATGAGCTCGTGGATTTTTGTAAGCCATTTCAAAAAATTATGCCATTCCACGAGCCACCGTGACCTGAGATCCAAACCCACCAGCTGCTAAGCGGGCGTCGCTCATGGCCCACTTCACCATCATCAACGGAATCCCCGACATCACCTTGCGCTGAGCAAATCGCAGTGCTTTTAGAGTTTGGCAAATAAAAAGATATATATATATATAACAAACAAATATATACAAATATATCAAACATCAGGAAGAATCAGAAAGATTCAGCATTCGCTCAGAGAGGATGGCACGAATGCCCCAAGATCTCGACAAAAGTCCAAGGCCCAAACGACAAGTGATAAGCTCCAAGATGGCAGCCTTGAAGCATTAGAATCACTGGAAGCAGTAGAAGCATTGTCGCGGCACAGCAAGCAATGGAAGTCCTCATTTGGGTAGCATTGATCAGTTTGACATCCTTGAAATGTTCCACAGTATGAACCTGCAAGACCAACTTTACCCTGGAACAGGAACGCATCTACACCATCTACATGCTAGGTGGCTTAGGAATCATCTGGAGATGCATCTCCATGTCCCTACAGGACACATGCAAATTGGTCGCTTCAAAAAGCCGCCAACACCCAACCTGCAGCTGATCATACCACCCGTCGTTCCTGGGCAAGTCGAATCGAAGAACCCATGGTGCTTCGAAAGGGGAGCAAAAGATAAGAGATGCGAATTGGCCAAGGACAACTACGGCCAACTCATTCCTCCACAACGGCCTCAACCTTCAAAGAGCCCCAATCAATGAGTGTCACTGAACACTGGGACGATCAATACACGCTGTGTGAAAAATAAGGGTTCAGCTCGGTTTAGCTCGGTTTAACTCGGTTTAACCTCTTGTGTGGTTTAGAATGCCATTGCTCCAGCGGATTCACAGCATCGCACATGCGGCCCGAGCCTGCTACTTCTAGTCTTTTTGACCATCTGGGATTCTTTCCAGAACCCTCTCAGCCTGTCTGACATGGTTGGCCCGGACCAAGAAGTATCTCAACATCACAACAACACACATTCAAGTCGTACAAAGTTTGACCAAACGAACCATCGTTTCATTTCGCGGTATTGAATTCTTTGGCAGCTTTGAACCTTGAAATTCAATTTGCTTATTCGAATAGCTTAAAGGTTTCTATCCTTTCATATTCACAGCACCCTGCCGCCTGACTCTTCCATGGCTCTCCAGATATGCTTTGCTGGAGATCTGTTGGAAAGGCACTCTGGATTGGCATTTTGGCATTTTGCGCTAGGCTTAGCTATCGCTTTCGCTATCTTGCCTCTGGGATTGTTCATCCACCAACTTGCAGTCCCATATGACAGACCTGTGACATCGCAAGAAGACATTCTCTCGACATCCTTTGGTATCCTCTCATGGGACCTTGATACCTAGGCTATTTATTCACGCTTCTGTGTGTGTGTGCGCGTGGGTATGTGTCATAGACTGCAATCGAAGTGGCATGGCCTCAATGCCGATTTCGTTATCCAAAGCCTTGTGGGCTGGAAATTGATATGTTTGATGAGTTTGATGAGTTTGATGTTTTCGAAAGAGCACTGGCACTGACGAAGCCGAAAGGCTCTGAAAGAAATTGTTTCGTCAACAAGAACCATAATCCCCACGGCTTTGCAAAGCCTTTCACATCCTTTCACAATCTTCCGCCAGCATTTCATGAAATGTCATGAACCCGTTTGCAGCCTGCTGAAACCTTGCTATCTCTACAAGCATCCATGCGGCGCATCTCAGAAGGCACAATTCTTTCCACACGAATGGACATCCACACTGCAATGGCGCTATCACCGTCGGTGCCATCTAAAGGACCTCTTGGGTCGAAAATGAAATTCAAAGCAAGTCAAAGCAGTTCAAAGCAAGTCCCTCAGAAACAGTTTTCTCTTGGCCCCATAGTCTCTACATGTCTCTACTGTTTGCGCTGAGAGTTAGAAACCAGAGCCAGAACTTGTGAGAGCTTCAAGGAATCGGATAGATTGTCTTTGCATTGCGGGCTGCAAAGACATAGCCCGTATAGCCCATGTAAATCCATATCACCATATCAGCTAAGTCTGGCTGTACATCTCTGATTGCCGCTGTACAAACACAGCCTTGGGCACCCGCAAACACCAGTGCAAAGCCTCAATGCCAAACCCATCAATGTATTGAAATATATCGAAATGAATTGACCTGCGCCAAGAATCTCAGTATCAGAGGTTTCAAAACAATTCGCCAATCGGCCATTTGCTCAATCTCTAGTGCGTTCTCAGTATCAAACAAAGTGGTGGTGAGGTCAACGCTTTTCTTTGCACAGTAAGCAGTGTAAAGTTCTAGCCATCTTGAGCAAATGACACAAATGCCTACAACTACATCTATGGACACCTGGACTGCATATCGCACTCCGCAACTCTCAAAACATTTTCGGGCCACAAACCTCGGAGTATGACAGGTTCAATTCATGAAAGCCTCAAGGCATCTCAAGTTCTACAAATGCATGCTGCACTGGTCTATTCTCGGCTGATGGTGTAGTAAAACTATGTAATTGAGGTGCCCAATCATAGGATCCTAGACATTAAAGTACATTAAACAAAAGGAGGTAGAACACGGTAGAACACGGTAGAACACGGTAGAACAGACCTGATCAGAATTTCTCTGTCGCCTGGAACCCTTTTCTATTTTTTCATGAATGTCGAATGTCCTGTCGCAAAGACAAATCGAAACAAAAACCGTGTCCCCAACCCGACCGAGCGCCATGGATAGCATTCTGACCTTTACAAATCAAAGAAACAACTGGCAAACAACTCGGCAAATTCAATCTGAATACATTGAGAGAGTCGTGTGAAACACTTTGCAACTTTCTCACTCACTCACTCACTCACTCACTTACTTACTTACTTACACGCACTCTCACTCTCACTCTCACTCTCTCTCTCTCTCTCTCTCTCGCGCGCTTTCTCTGACCATTTGATTCCCGCCGTGACACTCTGGTGGTCACTCTTCCTGCAAAGGGAGCTTTGGCGCTCTGCTGTACAGCAATTGAAGTCTGTGACTCGCATTCTTACATAGCTGACATAGCTCATTTTAGCCCCACAATTCACAATCTTCACAGCTCACTCCTTTGCATCTCATTGGGTTCACTCAGTTTGATCTGCTTGGTCATCACGTCTGGCACGGATCTTCTTCTCCTCGCATTCCGGGGATTGAAAACAAAGGAAAACAGAGGTCACTAAGTCCATCTTGCACTTGTGTGAAATGAAGCCGGACAATTGCTGGCTTTCCTGCTAGCAACAGTGGTGCCAAGCACGAAAAGGAAACAGTGTAGCTGCAGTGTAGCTTTTGAAAATTCTGGAAGATGGAATAAGAACCGAATAAGAAAAACCGAAAATAAAAAACGCACAGTTTCCGGCCAAATCGAGGCAGCAGGACTCTCTCTCTTGTCGGATGTTGGATGTGTTGGATGTCGGATGATGCCGGGTCTGCTGCGCACTGCGCAAAGATGCGCAAAGCACTAAGATTTGACTCCGAGCGAAATCCAAGAATCGAAGATGTCAAGCATCGTCGTCAGCCTTAGTTTCCACCAGTCAGGAGAGCATCAATCTTTCTTGGAGACTTAAACCCACGGGCCAATAGTGTATCCTCCATAATCATTTCATGACAGCTTGCCATGCAAAAAACACAAGCCAAACAAACATAAATTTCTAGTTTTTCAACATTGGCCAGGTGCCCACGCCGTTTCTCTGCATCCTCCCTGAAGCTCGCACCAAAGCACAGCTCGTAGCAAATGCGAGGTGGCAAATCGGCCAAGCCTTGGCACACAAGTTTTTAAAACAGTTCAAAACGGGTCTGTCATTTCATTTCTTGCTTCCTGCTTGGTCCTGCTTAGCTGCTCGGTCCTGCTTGGTGCTTCCGCAAACCCTTCTTTGATGCTTTTGCTACCGCTGAGCAGTTGATAGACTTTCACGGGGTTTTCACGATGGTTTCTTTCCACTTCACATTCGAGTCTACCGCTCGCATCTTCAAAAATTGGCATTCATAATAAGAAACAAAAAATCATTGATATATATTGATATCATGTCTGTATCAGATGTAAAAAGTAAGAAATACCATCGACTCTGCGCCTTGAGGTGAAAGAAAAACAGACCCAAAACCAATGCTGCAAAAGAACCCATGCACCAAAAGACAAAGTTTGGGCAGTTCGGCCCATCAGAACCTCAGACAAGATTCGGTCAAAGTGCCAGGTGTCAAGACACTGAAATGAGACGTGGAAAGATCGGAAAGGAAAGAGCAGCCTTTTGGATCCTCTATCCATCTGTATCCACCTGTGTTCGTCTGTATCCAATATCCCTGGGTGCTTCTGAGCCTGTCATTTGAGGGGACTTCCCTGGACTTCCAACGAATCATTTGGCCACACTTCTTCATTACTTTGCCTGATTCTGCATTCCTTCTGCATGTCTTCTGCATGTCTTGTTTTGTGCCACACCGGTCTTTCCCCAAGTATAGAGCCATCGGTGCATGGTGTGGGACCAAGCCTCAGAGTCAAACTAAGCCATGAACATCTTGTAACATCTTGGGCTTTCACTGGACACAACCTTCATCGACTTTCCAAGGTCAGCAACAGTTCACAACGCCAAAAAATATTTTGCTCGATTAGGTTGAACCGGTTGAAGGAGCAGAAGGCATGAAGAAATCTGAAGAATTCAGTGCTGTCATATCCGGTAGATCCTATCACCGCCGCAGCCAAGTTTCTGTTCCTCCAATGCTGCTCGATCCTGACGTCACCCAATTCTGAGAAGCTCAAGTTCTCTCAAGTTCCTGCGATCTAGTTTTAGTTAGGATTAGTTTTCTTGATTCGAACTTCGAATGTCCTCGAACCTCTTCGAACATCTTCGATCCTTTTCTTTGACGCATCACATGGCCCCGGTGGCCCCACCTGCGCCGGCACCTTTTGCAGCAATGAATCCACCGCCTTGCGAAGGCGCACTGCTGCAGTCGTGGGCCCCTGGGGCAAACGGAGTCCAAACGGAGTGACAAATTCCGTAGCTGACACGTCTGAAACAAAAACTTTGAACATCTTTGAACCATTTGGAAAAACAGCTGAAAACAGCTGACAACAGCTGATAAGAGCTGATATCTGATGTCGAAGAATTATGCAAAATCATGCAAAATCCAAAGCCCTAAAAAGTGTAAGAAGACTTCACACTTTGTAAAGGTCACATCGGTCACATGATTTCGCCTAGGTTTTCACACTTTCACACGCCAATGCCTCGGTGTTGTCCGTGGCCTTGGTGTCCTCAACCCAACGCACACAGCCAGTGGCATAGCCTTAGCAAAGCGAAGTACACAAAATACATCACACGGTCAGTGAGTGACAGGATATTGTGATTTTTCACGACTTGCCCATTTGGAATCGATCAAAACCAAACAATTTAAAACATGTGATTTGGTATCTACGCGCCCGAATCAACCTCAAAATGTCCACAAGGATATTGCAGAGGGAAAGCCGAATGTCTCCCTCCTCTGCAGTCTGGGTATCTTTTAGAAAGGAATTGTAAACTGATGGAAATTGGCATTCCAACACAGATTTTGGGATGCGCAAAGCAAATCAGGACGAACTGGCTTTCTCGATTCTGGTTCTTTTGTCGCAACACCTTCAAGGTATGGAACTAAGGCAGGCCACCGTCTTTCTCACCCCATTCTAGCACCTGTCATATGGTAAGCATTGATCATCACAACTGGCCAATTGATGGCAAATCGATCCAAATGGCATATCATCTGTGCGGCTCTCGTTTGGGTGCTATTTTCTTTCACCTCAACCTCGAGCTAAAATGTCTTTTCCTGGCTCGTAAACATAGTGGGAAGTCAAGCGCTTGCAATATTTGCCTCGTCACCTTCAATGAGCATGTCAAAAAAAATGCCACAAAAGCCAGAAAGAACTAGTAATTAACCTAGAATTCCCTAAAAGAAAGCGCTGACAAACAGCGCGGACTGAGGCTGTGTAATTTCTTTGGAAAAAGTCCATCGGGAAAAGACATGTTCTTCCCAAAATGCGCAAAATCTGCTTTCCAAGGCAAGGATGGGAACACGCGTCGCAATTCCAAACCCAGCCTCGAATCGCCGCGTGCCAATCGTCTTGATTTGGGAACGGCCATCTTGCAACCTCAAAACTTCAGAGATCTTCAGAGCATTTTCATTCATGTTCCACTTTTATTCCCCCGTGAGACTTTGCCAAACGATAAACTGATCTTCAAAATTCTTCAAAACGTGTGACAGCACCTTCGGTGCTTATTGTTGAGGCTGTGGATTTAGGAGTGACAAGCATGAACTTTACTTGCTGCAACTTACATCGCCTTGATTCATTGCTCTCGATGTTTGAATTTCTCGGATACTAATTTTAATTTTTCTGCATCTCAAACATCTCCAATGTTGGCCCTGAGCCGCATTGAGCCGCTGGCTGCTTGAAGCTCTTAATATGGAGCATTGTGCCAAATCTCAGGGCGTCAAGCAGCCAAGATTGCACAAGAGTAAAAGAGACCTATGCAGATTATGGAGATTATGGATGATTATGGAGGTATGATTAATCCGACGACCCGTGCCAACAGCAAGGGAAGAGATTACAAGCAGCGAGCAGCAAGGGAAGAAAGAGAAGCAAGCAGGAAGCATACAAACAGAAGCAGAAGCGGGAGACATTCCAGGCAACAGCAACCCGCCAGTGTGCGAAGCCCTACAATCAGATCTAAAAAGTTAAAATCGTCAAACAAATGCCTTGATGTCCGATGTCCAACTTCAAATTTCAACAGGAGCTCTGTCCTTGGAAGATAAGTTGTAAAGCATTTGAAACCGCACAGTCACCCGCCAAAAATTAGATCAGGCAAACTTGGGCTCCCTGACTGAGCACCAGGAAATAAGCCTCAAATCTCAAAGGAAATTTTCCCAGACAAATCACGGGTCTTGAAAAAGGACTGTTTCTTTACACCTTCATGTTAACCGTTTGCTACAAGCAAATTTTATTCAACAATGTATCTATTGTTCTCTCAATTAGATTTAACTTGCACGCATGCACTCATGAGGGTGGTAGTACTTACAATAATAATTAAGTGAATATATCCGTTAATGATATTTAGTAGCTATCCTTTCTGAAATTGGAAGATATGAAAAAGAGAAACATGTAAGTTGTGAATGTGAACCATCTTGGCCCTTGATTTTGAGACAGGGTCCCGAATAGTAGCATTTGCATTCGCATTTCTTGGTCTGTGCAGCTGTGTCGTGTCTGAGAGTATCTGACATACACATATCCAGTATATATCCACTGTTTATCCACCAATCTACTGCCGCATTCTGCAGTGGCACAAGAGCAAACCCGATGCGCGACTTCCAAATGTTCAAATCTTCGGCCGCCGTGCACATGCCAAATTGTCGTTGCCCGGAGTCAATACATCGACGCATCATGAGCCTCACCAAGACAGGACAAGAGAAAAAACAAGTTCCTAATGAAGGCCGTCAATGCAGTGCATGAGGTGAGGACTGCACTGTCAAAGGTGGGGACAAATGCATTTAACCAGCAGCAGCCCATCAACCTTTGTTCAACTTGTCATGAAACTTTGTTCAACTTGTATTAACATGACTCATTCACACAATGTTTATTGTAGTTGTAATCCTTGCAGAGACAAAAAATGTAGAGACAAAAACCGGATGTCCAGCCTCAATGTTTTCGCTATCTTCAGAGGTTTTCACTTGAATAGTTTCAAGTTTCAAGATGTTTCAAGATGTTTCAAGATGTTTCAAGATGTTTCAAAAGTGTCTTCCTTCGCCTGGCCATCCCTCAAAACTGGCGCATCTGTTCAGTCTGTTCAGCCTGTATCGCGGCTCGAAGATGTGCAATGGGCAAGCTACCTCAACGAAGACTGGCCCTGAATCCCGCAAGCGTATCAAAATGGTGGCAAATCTGAAAGTCTTATTCTTTACTCTATAGATCTTTATAGACTATAACCTTTTATCCTCCTTCTTTTGTGTTGCCACGGGCAACCTTTGAAAGTTGAAAGTTTCCGATCGGAGGCAAAGGCAGGCAAGGAACTGCCGGCATAGCCATTGAACAAATAAAGATTGGCACCTTCGTATGGCAAACACCAGGAAAGCATGGGAAAACAAGTGAAAGCAACACCAAGGAATGGTACATCTTGGATATCTTGGCACAAAGTCATGAATGAGAGATACCAGGAGTGTCCCAAATGTCTCTCTGAGTATATCTCTGAGTTTTTCTGCATCAGTTTGGCCAACTTTTGGACACTTTCTCAGTTTGTGAAACTTTGTGAAACCGCTGCTGTGGCACAACTGGTGCAGGTGCTCCGCCGGGTGCTCCGCCGGGTGCTCCACCAGGTGCTCCGGTGGCCTCAGCCTCGGCCATAGCGATCTGAGCTTGCCGCTCTCGACTCCTTGGCACGTAGCACAACATGGCAGTGGTGGTGGCAGTGGCGGTGGCACAATATGTGTCTTCCTGTCATTATGTGCCCGTACACAGTACAATACATTTGGCTTAAAGCAAAATGTGCAGCGAAAGTGCCTCCCGGTCAGTGTCATGCCTGGATTGGATTAGTCTCTTCAAGACTGGCCAAAAACATAAGGTGTGCCGAGGCATGAAACCCTGGATTTCCAAGTAACCTACAGTGACCTACAAATGAATATAATAATTTGCAGGATAATGTTTACAGTTACTGACGAGAGACTTATCACCAAACCTTCACGACAGATTCCGTGCCAAGGATCTCGGCTGGAAAATGTTTTTCGATGATAGCTGCAATCTGCCGATTGACCTTGTGAGTTTAGCATCCAATGTGCATGTCTCAGATCTTCGCATTAGTAAACAGAAAGCACGGAAAGAAAAAAACCCGTTCACCTACAGTTCAGCATCATGATGATCTCACATGTTGAGAATGACTGGAGTCTAGACTGTACTGTTCAATTGCAAAACATGGTTGACAGACTCAACTTGCAAAATGTTCGTGTACGATTTGCAAATAAGAAGAAAGGGACAATGACCACTATACGTGTATATATATATGATCGAGAGACCTTTAGGTACCATTTTGTTCCGGTTAATTCTGATAATTTTTAGAGCCTTTTGGATAATTGAGAGGATTTGAAGAATTAAATGATTTAATCCTTTTAATCCTCCAGAGCCTTTTGGAGGATTAAAAGGATTAAAAGGACTAAATGATTTAATCCTTTTAATCCTTTTAATCCTCCAGAGCTTTTTGGAGGATTAAAAGGATTAAAAGGATTAGATGATTTAATCCTTTTAATCCTCCAGAGCCTTTTGGAGGATTAAAAGGATTAAAAGGATTAAATGATTTAATCCTTTTAATCCTTTTAATCCTCCAGAGTCCTTTGGGGGATTAAAAAAATTAAAAGGATTAAATGATTTAATCCTTTTAATCCTTTTAATCCTTTTAATCCTCCAGGGGGTCCGGAATTCCCGGCCCAAGCCCTTGAGAAATATATTTAAATCCATTTAATCCTTTTAATCCTCCAGAGCCTTTTGGGGGATTCTAAGGATTAAAAGGATTAAATGATTTAATCCTTTTAATCCTTTTAATCCTCCAGAGCCTTTTGGAGGATTAAAAGGATTAAAAGGATTTAAAGAATTAAATTGCTGGGCTTTTCTTGGGATTCTGGGAGGTCTGGAGGATTAAAAGGATTAAAAGGATTAAAAGGATTAAAAGGATTAAACGGATTAAATCATTTAATCCTTTTAATCCTCCAGAGTCCTTTGGGGGATTAGAAGGATTAAAAGGATTAAATGATTTAATCCTTTTAATCCTTTTAATCCTTTTAATCCTCCAGGGGGTCCGGAATTCCGGCCCCAAGCCCTTGAGAAATATATTTAAATCCATTTAATCCTTTTAATCCTCCAGAGCCTTTTGGAGGATTAAAAGGATTAAAAGGATTTAAAGAATTAAATTGCTGGGCTTTTCTTGGGATTCTGGGAGGTCTGGAGGATTAAAAGGATTAAAAGGATTAAAAGGATTAAAAGGATTAAAAGGATTAAAAGGATTAAATCATTTAATCCTTTTAATCCTTTTAATCCCCCAAAGGACTCTGGAGGATTAAAAGGATTTAAAGGATTAAATCATTTAATCCTTTTAATCCTTTTAATCCTTTTAATCCCCCAAAAGGCTCTGGAGGATTAAAAGGATTTAAAGGATTAAATGATTTAATCCTTTTAATCCTTTTAATCCTTTTAATCCTCCAGGGGGTCCGGAATTCCCGGCCCAAGCCCTTGAGAAATATATTTAAATCCATTTAATCCTTTTAATCCTCCAGAGCCTTTTGGGGGATTAAAAGGATTAAAAGGATTAAATGATTTAATTCTTTTAATCCTTTTAATCCTCCAGAGCCTTTTGGAGGATTAAAAGGATTTTTTATTAAAAGGTTTTTAAAGAATTATTGCTGGGTTTTCCTGGGATTATGGGAGGTTCGGGGAGGAGTTAAAGGATTAAAAGGATTAAAAGATTTAGTCCATTTAATCCTTTTAATCCTCCAGAGCCTTTTGGAGGATTAAAAGGATTAAATGATTTAATCCTTTTAATCCTTTTAATCCTCCAGGGGGTCCGGAATTCCCGGCTCAAGCCCTTGAGAAATATATTTAAATCCATTTAATCCTTTTAATCCTCCAGAGCCTTTTGGAGGATTAAAAGGATTAAAAGAATTAAATTGCTGGGCTTTTCTTGGGATTCTGGGAGGTCTGGAGGATTAAAAGGATTAAAAGGATTAAACGGATTAAAAGGATTAAAAGGATTAAAAGGATTAAATCATTTAATCCTTTTGATCCTTTTAATCCTCCAGAGCCTTTTGGGGGATTAAAAGGATTAAAAGGATTAAATGATTTAATCCTTTTAATCCTTTTAATCCTCCAGAGCCTTTTGGAGGATTAAAAGGATTAAAAGGATTAAATGGTTTAATCCGTTTAATCCTTTTAAGAAGTGGTGTTAATACTGTTTGAATAATACGAACAAACCCCCCCCGGGGGTCCGGAATTCCCGGCCCAAGCCCTTGAGAAATATATATAAATCCATTTAATCCTTTTAATCCTCCAGAGCCTTTTGGAGGATTAAAAGGATTAAAAGGATTTAAAGAATTAAATTGCTGGGCTTTTCTTGGGATTCTGGGAGGTCTGGAGGATTAAAGGGATTAAAAGGATTAAAAGGATTAAATCATTTAATCCTTTTAATCCTTTTAATCCTCCAGAGCCTTTTGGGGGATTAAAAGGATTAAAAGGATTAAAAGATTTAGTCCATTTAATCCTTTTAATCCTCCAGAGCCTTTTGGAGGATTAAAAGGATTAAAAGGAAAATGATTTTATTCCTTTTAAGCCTTTTAACTCCTCCAGAGTTCTTTGGGATTAAAAGGATTAAAAGGATTAAATATTTAATCCTTTTAATTCCTTTTAATCCTTTTAATCCCTTTTAATCCTCCAGGGGGTCCGGAATTCCGGGCCAAGCCACTTGAGAAAATATTTAAAATCCATTTAATCCTTTAATCCTCCAGAGCCGTTGGAGGATTAAAAGGATTAAAAGGATTTAAGAAGTAAATTGCTGGGCTTTGCTTGGGATTCTTCAGGGAGGTCTGGAGGATTAAAAGGATTAAGGATTAAAAGGTTAAAAGGATTAAACGGATTAAAAGGATTAAAGGATTTAATCCTTTTAATCCTTTTAATCCTCCAGAGCCTTTTGGAGGATTAAAGGATTAAAAGGATTAAATGGTTTAATTTAATCCTTTTAATCCTTTTAATCCTTTTAATCCTTTTAATCCTCCAGGGGGTCCGGAATTCCCAGTCCAAAAGGATTAAAAGGATTTAAAGAATTAAATTGCTGGGCTTTTCTTGGGATTCTGGGAGGTCTGGAGGATTAAAAGGATCAAAAGGATTAAACGGTTTAAAAGGATTAAATGATTTAATCCTTTTAATCCTTTTTATCCTCCAGAGCCTTTTGGTAGGTTCAACAGGGTTCCGGATAAAGTTCCGGGAGGCTTTGGTGCAGAGCCAGGTCAGGCTCAACAGGGCTCCGGGGTTCCGGAGAAGGTTCCGGGAGGCTTTGGAGCAGAGCCAGGTTAGGTTCAACAGGGTTCTGGTGAAGGTTCTGGAGAAGGTTCCGGGAGGCTTTGGTGCAGAGCCAGGTCAGGTTCAACAGGGTTCCGGAGAAGGTCTGGGAGGCTTTGGTGCAGAGCCAGGTCAAGTTCAACAGGATTTGTGGCCATTTAACTCACGGAAACCGAGCTGAAGTGTTTCCAGCGCTTGGCTTGGCAGCAGGCTTCAGAAAGATTAGTAAACATAAAACGTTGCGGCTGTTGTGACAGCACACGAGATTTCTTGTAAAGAAGCAACACCCGGATGTTTGTTTGAAATTTCCTGGAACAAATATTTTTCGACAAGGGCCACATCACCACATGGGACTTTGAAAAAAGCAATGCTCTTGAGCTGCATTGACAGCTGGTGAGCCTCCATCCACATTGTGCAAACAGACAACATCACCAGAAGTAATTGTTGCCCCAGAAAAAAGTTTACAACGAGAGCTCTGCATGCAAGGCATTCCCACAGGAACCACGCCAGCATTGCATAGGAATGCCGTCATCTTCTTTGTGGGGCCCCCTTTTTGCATTTTGTAGGCAGGTGCCTTCTCTAAACAGTCTTGACTCTTCACCCAATGTATAGATGTGCCCTGCAATGACAGACTTCCTCAGAGAAGTTTCCCAATAGGTAGTGTTGCACAAGACATTCCCATGTTTTCTAGTGCCTTTGTGCTTCCTTTCCCTGGTCCAGCATGCAGGTAATTGGCCATGCCTCTGTAGACTTTGACTATAATATGAAGTGACCAGTGCATCTTTGGCTCGAATTCTTCCGACCAGTCAGCTGCAACAGTTGCCTCCAATGCTGCTTCAACAAATGAAAGCAATTGCTTGTAGACAGGCTTTTCCAAAGCAGGGATGGATAGGCGATAGTCCAAAACTTTGCACCAAGCCAAAGAGCAAGTTGACCCCAGAAGACAAATGCCATTAGGCAAGCAACAAATTTGGACATAGTGTGCCAGCACCTGGTACAGACCCAGAATCTCTGAGGATGCATCTGAACTTCCCAGCTTTTTTGTGGCCTTCCACTGCTTTGGGCAGAAATAGCCTTTTCAAATTGCATTTGTGAATGGCAGGCTGTGCCCAAAGTTGCACAAAGCCATGTGCCTTCCAAATCTCAGCCACACCACTGGAAGCAAGCGGTTGGATCCACAAAAACAAATACCTAGTTCAGCACACCATTTGGGCAGAGCCCATGCATATAATCATGCATGTATTGGGTGATTGGTCTCAGAAGGTTCTGGGACTTCAGCTTGTCACTCAGCAAGAGTGAATGCTGGGAATAATCAACCCCAGAAGCCTGGCTCCACCTTCTTAACTCGGTTTTGTTGCACTCTTGCATCCTTGCCCACGAGGACAGGATTTCTTGGTCTGTTGCAACATCCAACAGAGAGTTTCAGTCTTTTAAGACCTCCCTGTAAAAGTACCTCAGAATGAGGATGAGCATATTTGTTGTCAAACATGTGCTCCAGGATCAACCTGAAACATTGGCCAATGCTGGCTGCCAGCTGTGAGACTTGCTCACTCCTTTTCCCGAGCAATGTCAACCAACTTTCAGAATTTGACAGCGTGGCCCCAAACTGGGCAGATGAACAGTAAATTGCCCATGTATTCCTAGAATTCCCTGCCAATTGGTTGCCAGGGTGCAGTTCATTTACATAAAGAATGCAAGACCAAGGGTTGTTGAAGGAACCAGGGTTGTTGTCATGTACCTTGTCAAAATAATCCGCAAAGCAGCCACCAGCTGCATAAGCACCAGCCAAATAGTTAAAGATGTTGGCAAATGCCAATTCCACAGGGTCCTCTCCCAAAATCATAGCTGAAGGCCAGCAATGACCTGCTCAACAAACGCTCTGATTTGTTTCCTTTTGTGACTAGCAGGAATGCCTTCCTGGGCTGCCAAAGTCAATATTGCTTCCAGGGCTGACTGGCTGCAAAATGGGATTCTCTGTTTAAAACTTTGCAATTTTGGAAAGTCTGGCATGGCTGGCTGGAAGCGTTTCTTTGCAGAAAGGTGATAAAAGTAATCTTGGACAATGTTGGAGTATGACTGTGTGAAAGGCAAAAACTAGTGTTCCATGGCCTGCTGCGGAACCTGCTGCTAACATGGCCTCCAAATATGTCATTTGCAGATTTGGCACACATTGCCTTGGGCCAGGCCTTGCTTCATGCAGTAGCCTTGCAGAAAGCTGTGCCCACAATGCTGTGCTACTGATTCAAACATATTCAAGCAAAAAAGCCCTTGCAGGCAAACGGATTTCAAATGATAGCTCTTGAACCCAAAACTGAAAAACAACAAGCAGAACCAAGGGCAGCACTGCAAGTTAGTGGTCACTTACTTTCATGCTGGAAAATATGTCTAGATAAGTATGTCAAGAGAAAGCCTAAGCGTTTCTGTTTTCCCCCACTGCCTGTATGATTTACCATTGCTGTGTTTGCATGGTTATTTACCACAAGGCAGCCCACGATCTTTTGTCTGACCAAGGAAATATTTACACTTCCTTTTGTTCCCCTGCTGCCTTTCTTGTTACCACTTGTTGTATTCCTGTCTTGAACTGAGACTGAGTCCCCCCAAAGTAGGGAGACTGGCACTTGTCACAGCCACTCACACTGCCACGGCATCTGACACATCCATAGATTCCTTTGAGGAAAGCTGGTGTGACATGATTTGCTTCCTCAGCATTCTTCTTCACAATGGCCTTTTGCTTGGGCTCTGCTTTGGCTAGGGTTTTCTTAGAAGCTGGCCTCTTCATGGCAGTATCCAAATCATTGCCCTTCCTCTTGGTGAGCATGTGTTCGGCCTCAGCTTCATAGTCCTCAAGGCTTTTGCCTGGGTGCCATCATTTCCTCCAGCAGGTGCAGCACAGTCAGAAGGTGCAGGTAGAGGCAAAACAGCTGGAACTGCCGGCAAAGCTTTGGGAGTCAGGAGTCCCTTGGGCCGGCCCCATCTGAGAGCAAGGAGTTGCTGGAAGGAGGCTTCTCCAAGCTATCATTGTTCAAGATTTTCTGGCTCAAGGCATCCAAAGCTCTGGCCTGTTTCTCGATCATGTCAAAGAGATGGGTGGTCACCATACTGTTTGTAGGATCTTTCCCTGTCGAAGGCTCTGCTGGCAACTGCTGAGAGGTTGCCTGTGGAGTGGCCACAGCCCTGAGTTCCTTGGCAGTTCCGCTCACCGTGCCTTTCTTGGCAATGCTTCCAAGGTTTATCATATGACTGGTAGCGAGCAAGCAGAAAGCCTGCAAGTGTTTATGTTCAAATGGAAATATGTATACGTGTCCATGTGTGTGTGTGTTCAGGGATTATGTCATGGCTAAATTTTGACTTCAAAATTATCAGCTTGAAAGCAGCCATCACCAAAGATTCTACAAACCCAGTGCCTCCCCAATGTCGTGGGGGCTAGGTGGGTACCTTGCCAAACCAGCATGCAGAGGTTGAGCCACCACAGCCTCGAACGTATCCAGCACAAAATTTGTACATGTCAAAAACTGGAGGCAAGACATTGGTGATTTCACCTGAAGGCTGACCAAAAAGGATGTCAAGTACTTCTTGGTGTCTTCTTTGAGGCTTTTCAACCCACACACTTTGATTCTTTTGATCAGCATGTGGGTAGCATCAACTGTGTCGATGCCATTCTGCATCTGCTGCCATTCGCTTTGGGACAGGTAGTTCCAAGGCGTGGTCATGCTTTGAGGTGTAGCCTGCAACCTGGTGGCCCCTTGGATTGAAGAGGCTGCCCTTGATTCGAGAAATGCTTGCAACTCTGCCTTCGTGTCAGCAGTCAAGATGCCATTTTGAACAGCATCAGGACGCTTCAAGAAGTTAGAAGCAGCGAGCATTTGGACACCATTCACTTTGGACTGCAAAGCTTCCTGCATTCGTGGCACCAGCTGTGAACCAGCGTTCCTTTGGTAAATCGCTTCCATATCACTAATCTCCTTGACTAAGTCTTCAACGTCCCAAGTAGCCATGGTGATCAAAGGATCTAGGCTAAGGTGAGCCCACAATTCCTATGGGCCAACTGCAGCAGAAGCAGAAGAGAATTGATTCTGCTAACCTTCAAAGTTAGAATTATGACAGCTCCTTTGGGCATGGGATAAAGGAGTTTAAGCCTTTACATGAAAGCCCCTTTGGGCAGAAACAATTTAGTTTACAAAATAAAATGAAAGCCCTATCAGCAAAACCTGTAGCAAGAGTCGGTGGGAATGGGTTCTGGGACCCTTTAAGGTTAGAAGCATATAAACTTCAGTGGGCTCTCATACCCAACCCTGGACCTTTACATGAAAGCCCCTTGGGCATAAACCACAATAGTTTCAAAATAGCAGGAAAGGCCACTGGGCCAGAAAAAAACAAGTACACCACATGGTGTTTTTTTTAAATTTTTTTTTCTCCCCCCACAGTATTTTGATTCCACCCAAGTATGTTTTCATCCAGGCTTTCCATGCATTATGGGCATACAGCTGCAGCTATCAGGCGCAGATAGCATCGCCAGAAGGAACAGGGACCCCAGCCAACATGTAACTGATTTTGATCAAGTTCTTCAGGCTGGCAGGCAAAAGATGTGGGCCTTCATTCTGCTTGAAGTGCTCAAGAGCATCCTGCCTGAGCAAGCGAGCAATTTGTTTACGTCTATCCTCATACTACCTGAGTTCCCGTATGCTTTAAAAACATGATGAATTTCAACCTGGTAACCAAGAATCAAAACCTGATTGATGAATCTCGACATACCAGAGGCTCTTCCATCCATTGGATGAGGTCCAGGTTTGAAACTGTCGAGATACCATTGGATCAGTGGCTGAACCCCGTGCCTGACCCCTATTACTGGACATCCTGACAGCTTACACCTTGACAAGAAAAATGCAAAGGACACATGTCTGATGCACTAATGGAACACCAAAACCTGAAGCATCAATGTGCTATACTTGTGACAGCTTCAAAAAATGAAAGCATCAATGTGCTTTTTGGCTAAAAAAATGAAAGCCCTAAAGGCTGCTTATGTAAAAACTACATTATTTTTTTTGATAGTTGTGCCAAATAGTAAACCAAATTAATATCAAAATCTGAAAAGTAAAAAATATACTATTGTAGGTTCAAGTTAAGGTTCTGAATTGAAATGCCAACTGTTTGTTTTCCAATTTAGATTTCTGAATTGACATGGAGATTGTTTGATTTTCAATTTGGAATTCTGAATTGAAATGGTGATCGTTTGATTTTCAATGTAGATTTCTGATTGAAATGGTGAATGTTTGATTTTCTATTAGATTTCTGAATTTAAATGGCGACTGTTTGATTTTCAATTTTTCTGAATTGAAATGGTGACTGTTGGATTTTCAATTTCGATTTCCGAATTGAAAATTGCGACTGCTTTATTTTCAATTTAGAAACAGAATTGAAATTCTTACTGTTTGATAGTTTGATATAAGGTTTTTTTTAACCACCCAGGCTTTGCTGGAGTCAGTAAGATCTTAGGCGAGTACAAGTGTTCAAGCCATACTCACCCTCCAAGTTCTTTTGCCATCCACACTTTTTGACGTAGCCCACCAAAGCTGCCACATACGCCTTCACCCGTGAAATCTCTTCCCATCGTTATAGTAGGCATCTCATCCTGTGCGCTTCTCCAAGCTTCCAAGCAACTACTAGCCCAGAAACTTTCCTGAACCAACCTCCACTAGAAGTTCCTCGAGGAGGCACGAACTCTGGTACCTGAGAATGAACAATACTAAATGCATAGATCAAGAAACTTGAATCCCACACAGAAAGCAAAACCATAGAAACATATGATGCTTGAGAAAATGTATGAATTTCCTATCAGATACATCTTGAGTAGAGGACGGCCCAGTCGAAGCTTGAGAGCCTTTTTGTTTGGTGCAATAAAGAAGCTTCTTCACCTGGTCAGGAGTACAGGTCAACCTCCCCCATTGCTTCTGGAACTGGACCAGGTAGTTCTTTGGGGATGCATGCTGCTGAAGCCTCAGAGGGGGTACTTCAGGAGTGGCAGGTGCCAAACCAACATCAGGTTGAACTGGCAAAACCGTAGTTGCACTGGCTGGTGAAGACGCGCAGATACCTGGACTTGGGCCAGGTGCCATTGCCATAGAAGCTTCAAGTAGTGGTGCACCTGGGTGTTTGGCTTTAGAACCTTCCACTTCTCGCAGAAAACCAGATCCACTACTGGGCTCACCTGGTGGCTGTTCTGGCAGGTCAGGCATCAGGCCATCCATCTGCAGCCTGTATGCAAAGTTCACCAAGAGGTCCAAGGTCTGCTTTTGCAACTCTTCTTCATTCAAAGGATCCTGAGAGGGGACGACAGCGGGGCCAAAAACAATGAAGTGATGAGTATGACAAAATGAAGGGGGTTGGCCGCCATCACCCTCCCTCTTCATCACTACAGGTGGAAGTGGTGGAACATGTTTGCATTGCTTTGTTGCTTGTGTTACATGCCCATGAGGTTCCTTTAAGGTTTTTTCTATAAAACTATGCTTAATACTAAGATTGTAACTGCAACTACAAACTCCTGACAACCAAAACATTCCCATGCATGAGCGCACAAGAATCCCAAACTTGCATGTTCCAAAACTTTGTAGCTTGCAGGGATGGAAAGCAATACAATTGACACTGGAGGACTCTTCTGCCCAGAGTTCAAATTGGCGTGCGTTCGCGCGTACTGGTGACAGCATCTCTTGGAGCAGAAAACGGACGCTGCGCAGGTTGAGGGGCAAGGGAAAAAATTGCGACTTTCTGTTGAACTTGTACACACATGTAGACATATTTACTTGTGTATATAGTATATATGCATATAGAATGACGTTTGATTACGTTTGTGCGAGGAGGAACGAAATAGACCCCAAAGGTCCCTGCCACATATATATATATATATATATTTAATTAAATATGTATTTATGGGTGGTTTTTGGTTTATTTAGGGGTTGTTAAGGGTTTGCTTAGGTTATGATAAGGTTTATTTAGGGTTGGTTTAAGGTATTTAGGGTTAATTTAGGGTTAATTTAGGGTTGGTTTAACATTTATTTGAGAATAATTAAGAATTTATTTAGGGAATTTGATTTTTTTTACTGACATGTTGGGAATGCGATTTTCATTGCATTCTGCAACTACTGAATTTGCACATTTTTGTAACCATTGCATCTGCGATGATTTTCTCACTACTTTGCAACCATTGACAATTTCTTCTTGATTTTTATGCAGTGATCAAATAAAACCAAACTAAAAAAACACAAAAAATAAAAAACAAAAAACAAACAACCAAAAAAAACAAAATGACAAGATCCAACTCTCTGCCACTACTCCCCCCTTGGGGTGTGCAATCTTGTTTTTTTTTGTTTTTTTTTGGTTCTTTAGGTTTTTGGTTTCTGGTTCGTTGTTGATTTTTCTGCAATGACTAAACAACATCAAAATCCAAAAAACAAAAAACCACGAAACACAGAAAAACAAAAACAAACAAAAAAAACAAAATGACAAGACCCAACTCTCTGCCACTACTCCCCACTTGGGGTGTGCAATCTCTTTTTTTGTTTTTTGTTTTTTTTTGGTTTCTTCGTTTTTAGTTTTTTGGTTTTCTGGTACGTTGTTGGTTTTTTGAAGGGCTGGTAAAACAAGACAAAAGTGAAGGACCTTGACCTCACTCTTTGCGAATTCTCCCACTTTAGGGGTTACAAACTTGCTTTTGGTGGATTTTATTGTTTTTTTGGGCCTCTGGTCTCATTGGAAAAGAATATAAAAAAATTATTACAAACCATAGATATCATTGGAGGAAATTTGGGGGGCTTGGGACACAGATTAGGTAATTTTTATATATTTATATAATTTTTCAAAAATTATATTGAACACATGCAAAAACATAGGCAACCAATAAATATATAAAATTGATTTTAATATTGATATTGTTGGCTCAAACCCTTGAATAAATACATATTCAAACACTTTGAAGGATTCCCTTGAAAAGGAACGATGCATCCCCTTGAAATGAGTGTTTCCTTCAACAAATACATTTCTTTAAAATGATAAAATATCCCATTGAAATAGGTCATGTTTTAGTCTACTTATATATTAAAAATGATCCCTTTTGTACATGCAATGTTCTTTTCACAAGAATTTCTTAAATGAAGAATACATGGTACATATAAATACATAAAATATGTCCTTCATAATTGCACATAATTTTTCTGAATGCACAATATGATATTTTCCAAGATAACGAACCATATTTTGGGAATATCACTCTTTGGTGTAAGCAATTCTCCTCTTGAAAAATATTGTAATTTAAAAAATCTGTATTTTTAGATCTTAAGACAACCAAATCTTGTTTGAACATATGGTATTGTGTGCATGGAGCACTCTTTTGAACGAATATGGTCGTCCTTGAAGAATTTGTTGTTAAATTTGTGCAATACCCTTGAAATAAATGAGATATTTAATTAAACGAAAATTTTGTTATTGAATTATATTGAAAATATTCACGTCGCTTCGCGACGGCAACCACCCGCACCGCATCGTATATCGAATAAACGGTCCACACTATTAATAATGTCAGCCATTGTTCTCTTCTACTGCCATTGTTCTCTTCTATTGCCGTCGCTCCGCGACAAGAACCCCTGTGCGGCCGCCACGGTTTGAACGATGTTGTTCTCACACCTTCACGACCGCTCGTAACTGCCAATGATGTCGGCCATTGAGACCAAAAACATCCGAAAGTATTGATTGTCGGAAAAAAAAACGCGAAGAATTTAATAGCCATGTATAGCGGACCAACGCAATTCAAAAAAGAACGAAAAACATGAAAAAACGGCGAAATTGCTGTTATTTACAGTGTTTTTGCGTGGTGAGAAGCAGAAACCACTGCAAATACCATGGTTTTTAAGGGTCAGGTGGCCAAAATCACTGTAATTTACAGTGTTTTTTTAATCAAAGTCAAAAAACACTGGTATTTACGATATTTTCATTCACACCGTAACATAAAACAGTGTAATTTACGAGGTTTTTGGAAATTTTGAAGCTAGCCATCAAACATGCAGAAAAACAGAAAAATAGTGTAAAAAACAGTGTTTCTGCTATCACAAAACGACGAAAATCAGTCCGAAAACGGGTCCAAAAACTCAAAAATCCGCCTCCGGGCCAGGCCACCTGCGGAACCGCAAAAAAAGATGTTGCAAACCAAAAAAATTGAGGTCAAAAAGTTAAAAAACACGGGTTTTTTTCACTTTTCGCTTGCCGATTTTGGACGGGCGCGTTCACGAACAGGTGTCTTCCGTACTGTTTTTTACAGTTTTTTTTGAAGGCGAGCGTCACGACCTATCAAAAACAGGAGGTTTTGGCCGAAAAATGCCCCCCCCCCCCCGCAGGTAAACCTGTAACCTTTTACGAGTGCCATCCGGACGATCACGCCCCAGCACCTTCGGTGCGGGCGGATTTCTTTAAGGAAGAATTATCTAAATAAAGATTGGGTTGATCTGATCAAGGGGTACAGATGTCAAATAAAAATAATCCAATTATTCAAGAATGTCATTTCTTCACAGGAAAATTTTTTTGCCATAGAGGACAATATTCTGTTATTCAGTGGCAAGAAATGGAAAAAAAACAACTTTGTTTAATAATGCTCTCAATTTCAAGCATGTTACACTTTTGAAAGGGATGCTCTATGTCAATAATACTGCATATATTATGCAGAAATATTGGTTTTTCTAAAAGGGGTACTGCTCTTTTGAAAGGAGGGTAAGACATCTGGAAATACACTGCACTCCTTCAGAGGGCATAGTACAACTTTTCAAGGAATATTTTATATTTTGTTTGGATATTGCCCCTGCAAAAATATACGGCATTGCCCCAAAGGCAAATTATTCTTATTCAGAAGGGTATGTTTGTTTTGAATACTGCATTTGTTGGCAGGCTTGGGGATGTTGTAATTATTTTGAAATTATCTAGCATATTCTGCAGAAATTGTATTAAAGAAATATTGTAATAGCATTTGGATATGAACACAATTTTATCCGTAATTTAAATTTTAATATGATTATAATTTGGAGAAAAAATAATTAAAACATATGTTCTCATAACGTCCTGTTTTCTTTTTTAAAAGTTGGTTTAAAATTCATTTAAATTAATTTAGGGTTTATTTAGGATTTATTTAGTAATTATTAGAGATTAGTTTAAAATATATTTATGGTTGGGTTTGGGTTTGTTAAAAGGTTAAAATAAGTTTTATTTAAGATTAATTTAGGGTATATTTAGAGTTAGATTAGGGTTTATTTGTGGTTTAAACAATTATTTTATTTATGGTAAATTAATAATATAGGGTCGCATTTTTGTAAGATCTTCCCAATGGTTATGTGCCTGACCAGCTGTGCTGCGGTATTGCCGCCCTGCTAGCTTCATGGCAACAGGTCCAGCGAGGATTCGGGAAATTTTCAATTATACAATGCCCAAATTAGGTATATATATATTTTTAGGCTCAAGGCTGGGGGTTCCCGGGAGCTTCCAAGAACCCTCAGTCTTGAGCCTATACTACAAACGTCGTTATGGCATAGAGATGAGGGGTGGGGGGGTGTAATAACGTCATGTGGAATGCGTTGCATTGAGAGTTGTGGAAATCTTGAGGATATTGCTTCGTTGAAGATGTTGTTACGTTACAAGTATCGTTGTTGTTTACAGAAGGGGGGTGGGGGGGGCGGGGGGGTGTAATAACGTCATGTGGAGCGCGTTGGATTCAGAGTTGTGGAAACCTTGAGGATGTTATTTCGTTGACGATATTGTTACATTGTAAGTATTTTTGTTAATCTCGCTACAAATAATTATTTCAAAAAGCCTTTGTAGACGTAAAGATAAAAAAGGTATAATATTCATTTCATCCATAATTCTCCAGTAAATTATAATATTTTCTAGTTATTATTAAAACGACCAAAAAATAAAACCGCAATTCCAATAATTAGAATATTGCACACATTTTTTGTCTTCCATAGAAGATGTAAATTTATCATTTTTCTAAGCGGATAAACAACGTCAAATTTATCCGCGCCGACATTAAATTTTTAGCTAATCAAACACTTTCAGAGAAAAACATAAAACACTGTAAAATACAATGTAAAATCAACATTTTCCATATCCATACAAATAAAATATAATTAACTTCCGAAAAACCCCCAGCCTTCACCCTATTTTTATATGTATAAAATATAAATATAAAAATTACATTAAATATGTATATATATATAAATAAATCTATATAAATTATTATTTGTTAAATTATTTGTTATTTTATATTTATTTAAAATTAATTTAGGAATTATTTGGTATATTTAAATATATTTCAAATTAATTTAAAAATTATTTAAGGTTAATTTAAGGGTTATTTAATTATAATTAAAATATTATTTATAAATAATTTAAATTTATTTATTGTTAGCTTAGGATTTGTATAAATAAGCATTATTCCTTCCTTCCTCTTCCTTCCTCTGGGTTCCTCTGGGTTCCTCTAGGTTCCTCTGGTTTCCTCTGGTTTCCTGTGGCTTCCTTTCACTTCCTTGGGCCTTCGGCTTCCTTCGGCTTCCTTCCTTCCTTCCTTCACCACAGGGCGGATTAGAATGCAAAAAAATGGGAAAACAATCCCAGACAAATTAGCCATCCAATTTCAATGTGTAAAACAATAGAAAAACCCATCTTACATTTTATATAATATATATATATATTTAATTTGAACATTAAAAAATCAATACAGAAAATTAGATCTATTATATATTTATGTGAAAATAATATATAAATTTCTACTTTATTTTCTACTTTATTTTACTTTTAATATAACATAATAAAATAAAATATAATATAATAAGCTATAATAAAATATAATAAAATATCATATAATATAAGAAAATAAAATAAAATAAAATAAAATATAATATAATATAATAAACTATAATAAAATATAATAAAACAAAATATAATATAATAAGCTATAATAAAATATAATAAAATATAATACAATAACATATAATATAATATAATATAATATAATATACTATAATATAATATAAAATAAAATAAAATAATATAATATAATATAATATAATATGATATCATATATTATAATATACCATAATATAATATATATAATTTAATAAAATATAATATAATATAATATAATATAATATAAATTATATATATGTATTACAATATTTTGAAAAATTGTAATATATATATGGTAATTTCAATTTTAATTTAATATTAATCTTAATATCTTAAAATAAGTCAATAAATATTTAATATAAATATCGATAGTTTGGTATCCGAGGTGAACACGTATTAGTGAGGGAGGTTATCTTTATATGATGATGTCGAATTAATGAGAAAGGGTTTACACACTGCAACAATATGCAACAAATGTTTGGCACACTTCACGAATGGTTACGACAAATGATTGCAGTCACTGACATCGGAAAGCGAGAGCGACTCGCATTCCGGACCATGGCAGACAGAGCCCTAGCATCGAACCGACCTGTACCGAGCTTCAGGAAACGAAGATGCCAAAGACCCCAAGGTGGGGTACAATTTCGCGATACGCTTGGCATGGAGCAGAAATTCCTGGCGTTGTCATCTGCAAATTGATAGCGAACAGTTGATTCAGTGATTTGAACAAAATTCAGTTGATTCAGTGACGAACAAAGGCGAGGATTAATTAATTGCCTTCCTGTTTACAAAAGCCGTGCGCATCGTGAATCTGAAGTTTATCATACACAGTTTAACTTTCTCGAATTGATCTCCAATTCGATCATATCTGCAATTTCCGCCTCAGAACGGAACTCCGCACAAAACTTCTTGAAACTGAAATGCCGCACTTGTTAAAACAATGTCCTTTTTCACCGTCTGTCACCTGCAGAAAAAATGCTTCAGGAGCTACCCTCTGGTTATTTAACATAGCTATGGAAAATGGCCAATTTACAGATGATTTTCCCATTAAAACCTCCATTTATCATAGATTTTCCATAGCTATGTTAGTCATAACCAGATGCTAACATCTATGTCGTTTGGAACCTGCCCCCCTGTTAACCTGATTGACCTGAGTAGAAACAACTCGTTTCCAGTCGACCCGGGGTATGTGGCGCAGTATCTGAGGACGCAACAGGTCAAAACACGGCAAGTGAAGGTGAATCTTCAGGATGTTCCTGGAAAAACGACTTTATCAATTGGATGATTCAAGAGAAAATCTACAGGGAAGGATTTCGGATGTTGCTTCACAGAGTATGTCTGTTTGGTCCTGATATGTCCAAAATCTTTCCATCAAGCATTTTCCCTCAAAGCCATTCAATGACTTCACCAGCACCACTCACTTCAACGACCACCCAGCAAATCTGCCAACAGGACGGATTTCGTAGGAAGCATGACTCAATCTGAAGATTGCTCGCGACAACAGGTCGGAATTTGCGTTTTTTCTCCGCTTCAGGTCACCAGAAAATACCGGCTGCAGATTCCATTGGCTTGGATATGGAAAAATTGCGCTCAACAAGATTTTGACTGGAAACATGAGAGGGCCTGACAAACTAACTAACAACGTCTGTTGGTCCATCCAACCGGCCTCGCCTGGCAGTGACACTTGGCCTTTGTGGCTCACTTTCTTACGATCCTGCGGCAGAACAGCTGCAAGCTGATGTGGCCATAGATTGACGCCAGGGGGCAGTCAAGTCATATGGACTATTGAGATCTGACATCAACACAACTGAAGATTGTTGGAAACCATCTAAGAAATTGACACACATACTGTCAAATACTTGGCTACTTTTGCCCGTGGTCAAGTGGGACTGCGCCCAGTAATGAAAAGCCTTCGAAACGGCAAATATATGGTGGATCTCAGCATGTGCATGGGCTTTACCGATTTGACCGGAGCAGCCTTAGCCCCCCACAAACTCAGGACTGACTGAACGATGAGGTCCCTAGAAATCATGATATCATGTTCACCCCAGCTCCTGAAATTTGCAGTAGCTGGGTGTTCTGATTTGCCTTTTAGAGCTCTACCAGCAATGATGGGCCCCGCGGCTACCACATCTGTCTATAGATGTGCCTTATTTCATCCTGATAATTCCCGCCCAAGCCTCCCCAGTCCTGCAATCGCACGCCATGCCTTCAACGGGGAGTTCCAAAGTTGCCGAAACCACCTCAGGCATAGGTCAAGAACGGGATGCCATGGGCATATCACCAATAAACAACGAGGATTCAACGGACGTGATACATTCGTGGATTGATGTTGTGTAGCCTGCATGGTTAAAACAGAATCGGTGTTTCGATCATTGCCGTCAATTGTGTCACGCCTGGCAAGTTTAACCAATGGAGATTCAATAAATGTTTATTTCCCGATGAAACTTGTATGCCGAAGACCTAGGATCATCGAAAATCCCTGCCTGGAGTGGTTCGATTGAAGCGTTCCTGGGACTGTTTGCTGAGAGGAGTGGCGGTGAAGTGTCCCACTGAAAATATAGACGTCGCCCCCGCATTGGGACAGTCATGTCCAAAAACCGTCCAAGCTTATGTCATATTTAAAACCTCTTAAAATGGACAATTTGCCAAATGGCAAGGAAACAAAGGGCTCTTGCTCCAATCATTGTGGGGTGAATATCATGGATGTGGCATATGCACGACTTGGAGAGATGGTTCACATGCACCAAAATTGGGGCCAGCATGTGGCTCCCTGATTTGTTGGAAAATCATAAAGCTGGCGCAAATAAACCGCAGATCGGACCATTTACGGGGCGACGGGTCGGCTAGGTTCATGTATCCCAGAACCACCTGGTACTCATGGCACAGGGTGTCACTGGGCTATCGCACTGTGGACAGACGTGATGTGCCCTCAGCCTGACAGGTGAACGGCCAGCCTGGATGACCCAAAGATTTCAGCAATGGTGATTCAGCCAGCAAAATGAGTGTGCAAGACGTGTGGATCGGGCAAGAAATAGGAATGTCCCGCAACACATAGGAATTCAGCAGGGCAAAAATACATCTACTAGAAGAACCTGTGGTCAAAATTGGGAATGACATATTACCAGGAAGAAGTTTTGGACAACTTTTGGTAAACAAACATGGCTGGCTGGGAAATCTACAATCCTGATAAGATGCTGAAACCCATATGTTAATTAAAGGTTTCCCATTGCCTTAAGTCACTGGAAAATAAGCAGCAATACATGGGAAAATCTGGACCAAACAAGTTTGCAGTCTTAGTCTGGAAGTAGCATTTGGTGTAAATACTGGTGAAATTTATCGCCTGGAGGTCGGGCAACCCTGGCCATTTCTGGGAGAACAATTGACCGTTTGACGTTCCAATTCTGTTGTTCCAATTCGGTCCTCTTGTGCTTCTTTTTTGCATCCCAACTGTGGCCGGCAATCATGGCAGCATCCTTGATCTACCCTATCTCCCTATCTCCCTACCTATCGATCGATCAATCGATCTATCTATCGATCTATCTATCTATCTATCTATACAAATGCTGGGCATTTACCGAATTTATGTGTAAACATTACGCTGAGTATATTGTGTGCATATACGCCAGCAGTTGTGACATCCCACTGGCGTTGTGACATTGGACAAAGCCCACTGAAATTCGATGACTTACTCCTGCAAACGATAACCCCCCAAATAAATACATCTAGATACACACGCACACACACATATATATACCTATATCTATATCTATATCTATATCTATATATATAAGAAAAAAGGGGCCAAGAAAACGCAAGAAAAGGAAACCACATGAAACCACGTTCTTCTTGGGAATGGCATGATCACTGACCAACCATAAGTCATCCCAGATTTCCCACTGGAGGTGCTAAGCTCCGGACCATGGTTGGGGGTGGGCAGCGATGGCCTAGAAATTCATTGAAATTCTGGAGAAAATATGAGAAGTTCATCTGGTTGGTGGTGCAATAACCATCTTGAAAAATGATGGAGTTCGTCAATGGGAAGGATGACACCCCATATATTAATATATATATAACTTAACCATATACTCCATATATTATGGAAGGATTATCCCATATATTATGGAAAATAAAAAATGTTCCAAACCAGCGACCAGTTTCTGAGACTTTCCATTTTTTGGTGCTTTGAACCCATCAGTGTAGGATAGAAAACATGCTCCCTATAGCGGAAACGAGCCGTGAGTCGAAGTTTTGCATCAGAACATGGAAGAATCAAGACATGGGAACATACAATCATAGAACATATGGAGGGATTGAGCGAGATCATCATAAAATTCCGGATTGGTTTCGGTTATGATTATTACCATTATCAACCTGGAATTTCTGCACGGAATTTGGGACCAGCACCAAGGCCAACAAAAATCACTTGAAATCAGGGGCCCGCATGGAAAGATCCTGACTGGTGGCGAGATAAGTTTCCGGATTCCTTAGGCACAAGGGGCGCCCTCCCACAATGATTCACAATGATGAACATTCAGTCATGATTTCAGTGCCGCCTGAAGATAGGATTTCTCAAAATCCTCTGGTTTAAAGTTCATTTTCTCAATGAACAGTGGCATATATAAAAAATGGCAACCCCCCGTACAAACTCAAACTATCTCAAACTATCTCAAACTCATGTCAGTTCCATAATAGATGGCATCTATGTCCTCAAAGGCCTCCCTCCAACACTGGTCTAAATGGATATTAAGTGGTGATGACCAAAGGGAAGGGTCCCCACAAAAATCTGCCATGTCTCTTGGTTCTTGCCGCTTACCTATTCTCCACTGCCACCGGTGTCCCGGGGTCCCGGACTCAGAGGGAAGTTGCGGGTGGTGATCACGCCCCACGGAGGCTTCAACATGGTGGTCGTTCCGTCCTTGGCGACAAGCGAAGCAGAGACGGCCGGCCTTGAAGGTGACCTGCAGAGTCTGGGTGTCTCTGAAACCGGGGTATACGCTATGGAAGATGATGAAGCACCAAATCTTGGGATACCTTATTTTCAAACAAATTCAGGTGGACATTAGAGTACAAAATGATTTGGGAAACGAAGGACAATACTCTCGGATCACCTAAGCTGGCAACAAGCTCGGGGATCTTGTGCCAACGGAGTACAAACTCAGTCCCAGAATCCGCGTATGTGACAATCAACACCCCAGCAGTTCATGTTGGCCAGCTGGGATCATCACGAATGGGCTTCAAGAACTAACACATACGTCTGCAACTACCATCCACACAAACTAGATCTGTCCGAGGAGGTACCCTTAAATCCTCTGCTCAGTATTTCATGGCCCTAATTAACTTGGAAGCAACCGCATTTTCAGACAGACCCAGATGAACAAATCCATCAACTTCCATGAGCCCCCAATAGGCTCATAGACCTCCATATTTTATCATAGATATTCAGAAACAATCCCAAATTACTGGTTGTATAATTCCATCTGTAGTCACCATAAGTCATCATTAATACCAATAAACAATCATCATCCAACCAATTATTGAAGTTATCACAATCATCCCAAAAATCGTTAATTAAGAATTATTCCCGGAAATAGCACCAGAATATTCTTACAGAGGCCAGGGAAAACATATGCACACAAGATTCGACAAAACAAAATTAAAGGGGTAAACAGATCCCACAAATAATTTCACCATAAAACTTTTATGACCAGACATCATTTAGAACCAGAAATCATCAGAAATCGTTATCCCATTGATAATCACCATAGGTCATGTATAATCATCACCAAAAACAAACCCACACATTTTCTTCATGTCTTCATAACTCAGCCCTTCTTCTCGCCAAGCATCATGTGGAACCACCCCATAGCTTGGTGGTTTGCGTGCGCCACGTGGCAGCGGCGTGGTGGGGATGCCCGCAATGTGGTCCTCTCCGATACGGAGCTGTGAGAAAAAACCAGTGAAGATGGAGAATTCAACCAACAAACATGAGGAGATTAAGAAAAAGGCATTCAGTTAATATACATTGGAAATTAACTAGCAAAGATTAGGGTATAGGTTGATTGTCAATAGTTGTCAATTATAAGGGGTTTTAATTAAGGATGAATAAACTGTGGGTCTCAATAGAAAGCATTGTGGCATCTTGAAGCCACAGCGGTAGTTGAGCATGAAAAAGGGACGTGGCACTGGAAAATCCCGGATCAATAAAGGTTTGTAGCTGGGAAAATCATCTAGAATTGGAGGACTTTCCAGCCAGCCACGTTTGATTACCAGAGGGTAGACATTTTGGGTTTCAGCTGATCAGTGCTCACCTGCTATGAGGATGAAAGTTTTTACCCTATCTAGTGGGTTCATGTGGGTGACCCCGGAGATGTTTCCAAGGGATAGAAACAAACGAAAAAAAATACTGCATAGAGAGAAAGCGCCCCTTTTCAAAATTCAACATCAAAAACTATCTCTGGACAATTTGTACTTGGACAATCCCATGCCTTCTTTGGGATTGTGGTGGACACTAGGATACCTTCGAGATTCATAAAGATTCGATCTCTCAACCGCCGGGCCTCGAAGGAAGGTCGTGCATCACCTTGGATAATCGGGTGAACAGCTGCAAATCACAGATGGAAAGAGTTGTTTGGAAAGAGATGTGATCGGCAAAAAGGATCATGATGGCCCATGATGGCCCATGAGGAAATCAAACTCAGGTTGTAAGAAAGTTGTCCTTTTGACAGCATATCCACATGCGGTAAGAAAAACCCTCTGCAAGGGACTTCTAAACACGACAGCTGTGTGAACCATTCAAGGGGACCTTTTTGGGACCTGCAATGGACACATTCTTGACAGGGCTCGGTCGCAGCCTGCGTTGCGTGGTACTATCCCATGTGAGTTGTGACCGGCAAAGATACTTGGAATGCTGCAAAAAAACGTAAGGAAGAAGGTAGATTGACACTTTCAAATTTGAGATCATTAGATGGAAAAGCGTCCAAGCTGATCCTACCATGATACTCGCAATGGTTAAAATCATATTGTAATTTTGTGCTAGCTATACCAAGCTCAGCTACAGCCTTATAGTTCTGACTCAGTATTACTATATCCTATTTTGAATGTGTGCCATCGCCATTGGATTGTATAGTCAAAACCAGTTCTGAATCCAACCATTTCCAACCTACGTGAAAGGTCCCAGAATCCAACTTGTTCTACCCTCTGGTAAACATACAAAAAGCTATTGAAAATGGCCATAGAAATAGTTGATTTATCCATTAAAAATGGTGATTTCCATAGTTATGTAAACGTTTACCAGAGGGTATTTTCCATAAAATCCCCATTATATCCCTATTATGGTTGATATATCCCCAAGATCATCCATTACTTGGAAAATCTCCCAAGGTGTCATCCGGACAACCCATAGAACCCGCCCGTGGCCAAGCCGCGGTTGGGATCAGTGCGCAGTGCCTCTTGTGCTCGATCGAACCTTGGTGAAATGACGGGTGCTCAAACTGGTGGGTTTGATGGTGACATTGCCAACATCAAATTGGGATGTCCTAAACTGGGGGATCCTGGCATCTAAACTTCATCATCTGTCAACGGGAAACCACTGGGTGATCCTGGGCCAAAATAAGAGCTGTAGCGCATGGAAAACATGTTGATTTAAGCCAACATCAAATGGGTTTTCACGAGAGACGTGCAATTTTTATACCTGAGAGCCCAGTCACTGCGACATCACCACTGACATCTACTGACATGGGATTGCTGTCCGCCTGCTGGAATAGGACATATGAAGATATCGTCAGCGCGACTAAGAACTATGGGGATTTTTCCCAAAATGAATTGCCATCATAATGTCTGAAAATCGGGTGCTGTGCCCATTGGACAGCATGGTAATTTAATGACCATTTTATGGTGTTAAGCATTTTTCAAAACCATGGAATTTGGTGATACTACGGGTTATAAACACAATTTGACATCTATATGGAGCTATTAAGGGCCACTGTTGGGATGGCCTTCACTGATGGCACGTGCAAGAACTTTCCTAGGCACTTTGTCGTCCACTTGGCTAATTAGCTCACTTTGTGGTTGATTGACGTGGGACACGGGGAAAATCCTCTGGGACCCTGGGTTTGAGATTCATCTTTCACAGCCCATCCAGTGAAATTGAAGATTGGCGGAATGGGGAAAGATTCTACCTGTTTCCCTTGGTAATTGTATGATGAAAACTTGCTTTTGTAGCCAAGATATGCTAAGATATCCATGTCGGTTGGTTCCACATTCTTCACATCACGTGGCCCTCGGGCTCCCCCGACGCAGTGTTGCGGAAGAGGATGTCGTGGCGCACCGATGGCACATGACCTCCGCTGATGCGGTGGTTGCGTCACTCCCAAAAATCGGTTACTTCGTTGGGATGCAAAGAAAAGCTTGAAACATGTCTAGACCTAAAACATTACTTGAAATCATCAGCCAGAGCTTATGGCTATATTCCCAGTACATTCCCATTACATTCCCATTAGATTCCCATTACATTCCATATTAGGTGGTTCTGTTTTGCAAGAGTCATACCCATCCCCTTCCACAAGGATAAATAGATGATTAGTTCATCCCTTTTTCGCAGGTCAGCATCCCAAATTCCCAATGTCCTAACCTCCGAAACCGGACGGCATATCGCTTTTGACGTGCACCTGCAGTGCAATCTGCGAACGTGATGGTTTGACGCTTCCAACCAAAGATCTTTTCAGAATCTGAACAAATAAAGACATACAAAGAAAACTCCACAAGTTATGATCCACCCTTTTGGAATGCTTTGGACAAAAATCTGAAAATTGGTATCCGATCGGGGGGAAAACTTTGTAAGGTGTCTTGTCCATCTCGGTCAAACAAATGATCGCCCATGCGACTTGGATCGCACGGTCAACGGGCAGGAACATACTAAAAGGTCAATGAGTCAATACATAATGTACATTAATGTATCATGTGTGGGTCACTCAGCTAAACTCCTAAATGAATCTAGATGAGGCATGAGACTGACACGATATTTGAAGCGCAAATCAAATGACAATCCCCTGTTCCAACCAAACAAAACATGATGGAGTACTTCGACGCACGCCCTGGAAATTCTATGCGGGCACTAGCCATGTTACATGTTACCCTCTTATATAATTTTGTACACTGGACAAATATGGATAAATATAAATAAAACATGGCAACATCTGGATAGCCCCCCCCTTTTCCTCTGTTTTTTTTGGACCATTGGATTGCAAGTTACCACTGTTTCGACATATCCACCATGTTAGGAGCTGCAAGAAACAGGATGCCATCCGGATGTCATCCGGCCTCCTGGTTGCGCGCCATATCGTTGTAGGATGTGCGGTACATGTTCTTCACGAAATCCTGGAGGTGAACCCAGTTCCAGTTCCCAAAACTTCAACGAACATGGGAGATAAGAATTGAAACCATAAAGTCAATATATGTCAATATAATGTCAATATATGTCAATATCATATTTCATAAAACTCAAACTATCTCAAACTCTAACCTGTGGCGGTCCCACCCAAAGGCAATTGGATCAGGCTTGGAGCTCTCATCGAAGTGGATCGGAACGCCCCCAAACCAGTCCCAACAAAAATAAAATCCAGGTTGGTGGCAAAACGCAGTTGGACCAGTGACCCCTCCAGCCGACTTTGTTCAAATCCCGGCGCGGCTGCGAGTAAGGAAAGGACTCGGTAGGTCTCGTGCCATTCGCTTTCCTCTTTCCCGGGATCATTCGCCACCTGGTTGTTGGGACATTGCATGCTAATGTTCGATGCCACGCAATAATGCTAGTAAAGTAATAGAAAACCATCCCCAATTCCCCATACAGGGGTGGTATAAACCATCCAAATATGGGCCGTTCATGACATTGCTTCTACGAACATGAGTGGCATTTGTGATCATTTGTGGGGATCATTCATCCCGTCAAAATCTGGTTTACATATCGGTTTCTCATGGTTTCTCATCGGTGCAAAGGATCTGTCGCCCCATGGTGAACTGAAGCTATCATGGCTGGGAAAAAGGGCCCGTGCTTTTCAAATAGAAACCCTTTGAAGCACAAATACCATCTGGTAATTTAACATAGCTATGGAAAATCACCATCTTTAATAGCTAAATCAACTATATATGGGCCATTTTCTATAGCTTTTTGTATGTTTCCCAGGCCGGGTAGGTTTGGCCAAAAATGGGGCACCTCTCAGATCCAAAGATTGTCCAAATCGTGGCACAAAAAGCTGCCGCGTGGAAATGACATCCGCAGACATGTAGCGATGGCACCGGCCCTTTATGGTTTTCAGATGTGCCAGTTAGAAACATATGGGTCCATCAGTCACTTAGAGACAACATCGAAAACATGGAGATACAAGAATGACTTCGGTGATCCTTTGGTCATCCCATGCACAAACGGAACCTTGGAACAAACATCCAAGCCACTTTAACACGCAGTCGGACATCCAAGGGAAATGAACGAAACCATCAACCAGCAAGGGTACTTTTTGGCAATCGAAACAATGCACAACAAGGCAATGGAACATCCACCGTCTGCAAGTGACAATATATATATATCACTTTCCACAATTTTCTATGTGACATGATGTTGATATATGCTGATCTTGTTGTTTATAAGATTTTATAAGAAAGTACCTGATTTCAAAGACATTCAATTAACATGGTAACTTGAACCCCGAATCGAAGCCCTTGGGTTCCCAGCTTCCGTGGCTTCCCAAAAGGCTTCCCTGAGGCGCCGGCCAACCCGAAGGACGCCATGACGTAATCCAAGTCCTGGTCAGCCAATGGCTATGAAAATGCCAATAGCCAATGGCGAAATATCGCCTAGGTGCTTGGAGGGTCTGGGTATCTTTTCTTTGAAGGCATATCATATCCAACTCATTCTGGTGCTCCAACATTTTTCTTGCCCCGCTTGCGATTCCATGAAGTAACCCAGGTGGTACCCTGCGGGATCCCACAGCCTGGCTCTACGCGCGGCCGTCTTGTGAAGCCGGGCTGTGGCTGTCTCTTGAGCCAACTGCTGACCCACCCCAAAGAAACAGCTTGGGTTGGCCAATGCAGGATGAGATGGGATGAGAAGTCTCTTTGCCGGTAAAAAACGGGTTCGTGACATTATTTATGCACCTTGCCATTGGTCGAATTTGGCGATATTCCAAAAGAACATACATGGGAAAAATAAGTACATGGTATTCTCCCCAAATAGCCAGGGCTAGTCAAATCGGATGCAGCTAGCCTTTAGAGGGATTTACAACATTTTGCCACGATGGAGGAAATACAGATAGACAAACAGGCGAACACATAGAAACACAGGCAAATCAGGCAAACACATGATGAAAACATGCATGCTTGTCATCTGATACATCCTGATACTACACCCACCTATATCCATCGTGAAATACAACATACTACAAGCGTGAAATTCCCAGTGGGGAGCTCAAAAAAAATCAGCTAATGGAAGCTGCAAATCAGGTCGGTTGGGATCCGTGCCATCAATCTGCAAACGTCTTGGCCGGTCGTGAATGCAGTCTCTTTTTGGCACGCCAAATGACTTGTATGTGACGAATGGGCTAGGAGGTGTAGTGGTTTCATTGCTTCTGAAAACTATTTTGAATAATCTTATATAATTTAAACGGGTTGAGGGAATATATGATGATAACGCACATGAATGAAACCGCCATTCAAATAAGATATAGCACCTACATGAACCAACTGGTGGCGTTCCACGTCACGGAGTGGTTGAGGTCTTCCATGACTGCTTGTTGTCGCAGCTATTCTGCAGGACAGGAACCTCGCAGCTATGGTCATCCCATAGCTTCTGGGAATCCTGATGTTGGCCAGAAGAAATTCCAACTGTCATGCAGCTATGAACATCCACCAACATGGAAATCTAATCTAACTTTTGAACATGGTAATTCTACCTCGTGGATCCTTTCGGCACTTTCAGGTGAGATGAACCCCATCAAATCGGTCCCCAATTCCAACTGTGAGCCGTTGCAGATTCATCACCATGAAATCCAAGGGGTCAATCCCTTCAACAAGATATGAACAAAACTACGAGGTCACTCTCCAAAGTAAGTGGTGCCAGCCACCTCCACTTCGGCTGAGGACGACGTGCTGCGGGCTTTCCGTGTCCTGCTTCTCTAATTTGCCCAACCATTGCCAGCCCATCAGCTGTGGCACAATGGTTTGAGTCAAGTTGCGCCCAATCGGATAGGTCCAAGGGCACCAAACCAGCTGGTTGGCAGTGAAATCCTTGACCTGCAAATCTACTGGACTCTGCTCAGTGCTGGAAACCACCAACCAGTCAGGATGGCTTTCCGAAATTTCCGCCATCGCTGCGCGTTCCCGAGCCTCACAACCCAAGCGACTGCTTGGCAGATTTTGGGTTGTGAGGCTCCCTGGGCTTCCTGGTGCGAAGTTCCATGTGGTTGATACCTGTTGATCAGCTTCCTCCTTTTTCCAAACTCTGGAGAATCCCAAGCAATATACATCGAAAGAATAGAACAATATACAGTAATCCGATGTTTTTCCGTGTTTTTGTGGGAACATCATCAAGTTACATAAATGATCATAAATGAGAATTTCTTTTGCCTGATTAGTTTGCCAGGTGCTTGTAGCTTCGAACAGCGCGCCACGTGGGGCGTTTCTCGGCACCAGCTTTGGTTCACCAGCCATCTGCAATTTCTGTCGATGCGGCTAGCCCCGTGACATTAACATTTAGAAACAGGATCCTGAAACATCAATATGAACGTGCATATGTGCATGCATATGTATATGTAAATACTGTATATGTATATGTATATGCAAATGTAAATGTATATGTGCATGAATATGTACATGATATATATATATATATATACATACATCTCAAAGTGACATATGAACTCCGTACCGCACTGACACTCGCATCCCTTTTTACCCAGCTCTGCCAGTGTAAGTCAGTTTCACCTGCAATCCTCAGGTTTGCTTTGGGTCGTCACTGTGTGACACGTACATAGCCCCAGAGCAATTTCACAACTGGTCAGCTACCTGGTCACCCCAGGTTGGAGCCTGCTCTTGCAGGTATCACCCATCCCTTAACCTAAGGGGGGCTAGCACTCTCTTGGTCACCCCAAGAGAGTGTCCCCAAAAAGAGGCTATGTACTCGCCTGCCAAGCAGGCACCCTTACCTAGGCGGACATCTCCACGGGAGGTCGGCTCTTAGGGTTGGGTGGGTGGGGAAAGAAAAACAATGAATGCTATTTTGGTTTAACTCCACTTGAGCCAAAATGATAGCATTCATTGGCTCACTTAACCCCATGATTCATGCACACACACACAAGCCTGCCAAACTCAATGCATGGGTACATCTCAAAGTGACATATGAACTCCGTACCGCACGGACACTCGCATCCCTTTTTACCCAGCTCTGCCAGTGTAAGTCAGTTTCACCTGCAATCCTCAGGTTTGCTTTGGGTCCCCAGACCAGTTTCACCACTAGTCAGCTACCTGGTCACCCCAGGTTGGAACCTGCTCTTGCAGGTATCACCCAGCGCACTAAAACTCCCAAAGCACTAAAGGAATTCAAAGGTGAGGATGACTGCTGCGAAAGGCAGCTGGAAAAGGATAGTGGGAAGGTACGACGAATAAAAATTGAATCCATGGCAGCGCCACGAAGGATCATTGACACCTAGTCTACTGATGTTATCGGCCCAGTTGCTCTTGCTCTGAACGTACTCCCAGTAACCCTGGGCTCGTCGACCAAGGCATACAACACCATAGAGAGCTCCAACTGGGCGATGTGGGTTTCAGCAGGCTGCCATAGTCTGAAAGCATCTTCCGACGCTCTCCACAATGCCCACAGGGCTGCCTCCAAGTGAAGCAGGTGCTACACAATCCCACGCAGCATGCCCAGCAGACGCGCCTTGTGGGATCACCGCAGTCAGTGCAGGCCGTCCCCAACTGCAAAATGCGAGCGCCAATTAGCTGCAGAGCGCCCGATGAGCTCGAGCTCCTGCTTGCCCCCAGGCTGGCCAGGGTCGCCCCCTGGGAGCAGTCGGGTAAGATCGCGGCTCCACAAAATTGGCCACTGCCGATGCAAGCCAGCCAGGTTCGCCATTGGTCGAAGAGTTCACTCATGCACAGCTGCCCAGCGTCACCCGCTGAGCACCTGAGCTGCAAGGCATAGAGCTCCTGTGGCACCAAGTCGGCTGCCTGTCGTAAAGTTGGTGTAGGCCGCCACCAACAACAGCAGGTCCATCTTCTCCTGATGCCTGTAGTATAGTCCTAAGCTTCGTTGGGAGCCACATCTGGCGGCAACACGACGCCTCGGCTGTTGCAAAGCCCGAGCCAGGGGAACTTGAACCTCTAAAGTGGGCTGCGCAGCGTTCGCAGTTCTCCACGCAACAGGGCATCTTGGGCAAAGGGGGAAACAGGTCAGAATCGGTCCCTGTGGCCATAACATAGGGGGAGTGACAAACTTCGACCCCATGCATCCAGCAAGTGTAGGCTGCCAGATCTGACCCTTCCCTTGCCAGCCTCTCAACGTGCTTCTTGAACTCCAGGAAAGCAGCGGCATGAAGGATCTTCGCCTCAGTGGCCGCCGGGATGTCAATCCCTGGGAGCTTACGCTGCATGCAAGGTCACCCCTTGCTACCCACCAGGTCACCCCTGGAAACAATCAAGGTCTAGGAAGGTCACCCCTTACCAGACCGAGAAAGAAAAACAATGAATGCTAATTTGGTTCAACCCCACTTGAGCCAAAATGATAGCATTCATTGGCTCACTTAAAGATAATACATGCACACCCAAGCCTGCCAAACTCAATGCATGGGTATATATATAATATAATATATATATATAATATATATATATATATAATGTATTTATGTAAGTATGTAATGTAACGCAATGCAATGTAATGCAATGCGATGCAATGCAATGTATGTAGGTATGTATGCATGCATGCATGCATGCACATGTCACCAGATAATCTTCTAGATCGCAATGCTGCAAGTTCGACCTTGCCCTCTTGGCTTCCCTGAATGTGTGGAGCTACCACCCGGCCCTGTCTGTTCCCAATTTTTATGGGACCATCGTGTTGCGGAACTTGCAGATGGAAAACGATCCCAAGGTTTCCCAAAGTCAACAATGCACCATACTGCACCAACTTCATCATGTTGGTAAAGCAGTGTTACAAACAAAATGAATCAAACAATTGACTATCCTTGACTATCTGCATTCACAGATTGGGATGCTTGGGCAGCCCTTTGGGATTGTAACCGTGCCATACCGTGCCTTTGGGTTTCAAAAGTGGCCCTCCACGAAGTTCCAGGTCAGTTGCTGGAGTTGGAGGGGCTTCAGCTTGCTGGCTGGTGGTCCCGCAAAGCGACCATAAATGACAAATGACACATATTATAATCATTTTATGTAATTATTACACATTACAGTCGGATTGACCATATTGACCCCTAGAACTCGCAGGTTTTCCACTTCGCGGTAAAACAAAACATTTGGAGCCCATGCAGTTGAGAGGGATTCAATCAAAAACACAACAACTGCGCAGAAAAACAATCTGAAACCAACAGCCAGGCTGAGATGCACCCAGGCAGAAAAAGTTAAAGCAAAAACACCTGCACCCTGCACCCATCTGTGCCCTGCACGGCAGGTTCCCAAGCCAGTTCCTGTGCAGCGGATGTACGGGCTCCAATCGAAACACCAATGAGGATTTGAGCATGACAGCGACAAGTCATTCCTTTGTAGACCTTGGGGCCATTTCCATTTCAAATTGATATAAGCTTTTGCACGCTCCCATGTTGATGCTAACACAGATCATATAAGATTCCAAACAGAAATTGTCTGACAAAAATTGTACAATCTCAAATTGGGGTTGGAAGATTAGTTTCTACTAAAAAATGTTTTTTTTGAGGGTCTACCTTAATTTTGGGAGGGTATCTTTATCTATTCCTCCATTTATGGCACAGCACCGAGCAGAAGCCCTAAATCTGAGCAACCCAAAGGCGGTGCCAATTTCTTGAGATTCCAAGCGGCGAAAATAGCTGGGTATGAACGATATCATTGTCAACATAGAAAAAACTTGTTCAACTGCCCCTCACCAGCGGATTTACTTAGATATTCCGATATTCCTGGTTGTACCTACCACAAAAATCCAGTCGGAAAAGCCCAGTATTTCTGGTTGGTTACCACTAAGGACTTGTTGCTTTGTCACGATTTGTCCAAACATATCCATTCCCAAAAACCATTCATCCCATTGTTTGATGGCCAACACACATCGGGGTATGCCAGATTGTAGATTTTGGAACAAGCTCATATCACAAAACCAACTGTTTGCAAACTTCTGGATCACCATCGCAACATTCAATATTGTAGGGCCAACATTATTTTACAAGAAATCACCTACCCCCCAGTATACTAGCAGTTCACTATGGCCCATGTATTTCGATGATGTACCTTGTTTAAATGGTGATTTTCCAGTTCGCAAACTGTGACAGTACAGGGGAAAACACCAGCAACCAACGAAAAAATCATCACCAGCCTCAGTCTACCAGGCGATCTCCCCCTTGAAGGATGGCATACTTCGGCTAAAGGCTCGACCTGGAGCGTATTAAAAAACCACCATTTTGATGCAGAAAAGGTTCGATTCATCATGATTCATCACCATTTCAATGGGATTTTGCGTACTTCCATCTTTTTGGGGACAACTGTACGCGTGTTAAAACATACTAAAACATGGTGTGGTGCACACAAGTCAGATACTGACAGCTACTGACTTTAAAACCATCTAAGAAATGAATCTCAGACAATCTAAAAATCAGAACCACTCCAATAGAATCAATGGCTTGAAAGATTTGAAATTTGAAACAACAAACTCCGGTGCTCCAGCGGGGCAGTGGGGTGACTTTCTCAGGCACCATCCAATGGTTTGGACAACATGTTTATTGCTGATGATATCGCATCGATAGCCCCTAAAAAATCCCATGGAGTATCGCAGCTGCACTAAAACGGCTGAATTTAAGTACTTCACCAGCCTGAAGTAAGGTCATTTTGGAGATGATTTCCCTTACAATCCCCAGCGTTCCAGTGATATGTCGGTGAGGTAGTGATCAAAATCATCCTGATCAAGACTTCCAGTTTGACACAATTTCCATGATTGCTGGCTATAAGTTATATCACATTGACACCTCATTGCCATCAACAATGGTTGGTCACCAATGCCATAAGTTAGATCACTTGGATAAGTTGTTATACCTTTTCCATGAGGTTAACATGACAGGTAACACAAATTAACATGTATGAGTGTAACTCTTATTACTCTTATTATTACCATTATTATTGCATTATCGCTATTTTTATTGTTATTATTCTCTTATCTATATAATACCGCTCAAATCACCATTTCGAGACATTTCACCATGGTTTCGGGGCACACAAAGACGACATCCTCAACAGCCAGGCGGCACAGGGGCGCAAACTTCGCAGTGCCACGTCCATCGGTGGCTTCGCGGATCAGGGGAGTCATTGTGAGACGCTGGATGTTCAGCATCTCCTGTGGCTTCTTCGCGTGAAAATCGCGGCAGTTCTGATGGAACCCAGGTCCAACTCCCAGCGCGGCGTCCTGCGATTTCTCCGTGGTCCACGTCTTTAAAGTTCCTGTGCCGTCGAGGGTGCATCGACAAAAAGATGAGGAAGTGGATGTTGTTGGGATACCGGTACTTCAACAAAAATAAATTCAGTTTGGGGGTATTCACAGCTGGTGGAACTAAAGTTCAGTAAATGAACAGATAGGCCATTGGAACTGGCTGCGAAAAAGGATTGTCACCAACTTAGAGGTGAATGGGCAAAACAAAAACTGCCGCCACTATGCAGGGAAGATCTCTACATACAAAAACCATTCACCGTTCACCCTGCAAACATCGTGGATTTTTCCCTGATCAAAAACCCTGGTGGAAGGTCTTGGATCACAGAAAAAATCGGGTTGCCTTCCGGCACACGGGCAATGGAAAAATACCGGGTTGGTGGTTGAGCCCTACCCCTCTGAAAAATGATGGAGTTCGTCAGTTGGGATGAGACGACATTCCCAATATATGGAAAAATAATATGGAAAAATAAACATGTTCCAAACCACCAACCAGCTGGGGACTTTCATGTGCCATGTGTGATTAGCAAAGGTATTGCGATCCTGTCCCGGCCTTTGGTGATCTGTGGCAGGAGTGTAAAGTCTCCCATGCTCAAGCAGCCGTGCATCTTTCCTAGGCTACGCAACCAGGTAAGCAGACATTTTTTGTTTTCATCTTTTTTTGGGTCCTTGACCCCATGAAAAAAGGAGAAACCTATACACTAAGACGCTGTAGGAAAAGAGTCGGTGAAATTTGCCACTGGCGCATGTTAGCTACTTTTTACAAACTGTCAACCCACGACAAGGGTTGACATGAGACCCACCTGGGCTGTGGAATCTGATGACAACATCCAATGTGTCCAATATGAAAATGCTTCTTCCAACAAAAAAGTTAGTTCAACATCCTTCAAACAAGTTAGTTTCTAGCAGGAGAATGGGTTCCTTCATCAAGAAATCAAAAGTCAGCTAGTCACCTACCCTTCACCAACGGGTTTGCCCAGCTCATCCATTAGTTTCCATACCCAGAAGCATCATCCCAGCGCATTTGAGCAAATTCGAATTTCCAAATCTTCCCGCGGTTGGTTTAAGAACCTTGAAGAGTGTACCGAAGAAAGTTGCAAGGCTTGCCCCCATTTTGATGCTTCAAAGTTCATTATTTCTGCAAAGTTTCACCAAGCATCAAGATCTGGATGGGCTTAAAGCCATCAGAAACCATCAAAATCCAGGTATTATCCAAACACCTAAAATAGATACTATAATAACCCTCCATTGCCAACAAATCATGGATCCTGATTTTAACCCAACCATCTTTGGTATATCGCCATTAAATCCCATAAAATCACATTTTTTCTGGCGAAATCACATGAAACCATCCGTATTTGTTGATGGTGAATTCCCAAAAAAGTCCCCGGCATCCCTGGCATCCCCATCGCATCCCGGAATCGGTTTGCCTCCCGCAGCCCCGCTGCAGAAAAGCCTGCGGTACGAAGCTCTGTTAAGCTGAAGCCTGAACTCCTGGGGAGTGGCAGCATCTGGGGAAATTTCCATGGTCATTTGGGGGTCTCCAATAGCTGGATGGTTTATTTCATGGAAAATCACAGCCAAGAAATGGATGATTTAGGGGTACACGCATTTTAAGAAACACCCATATGTATGGGACACCCCAACAAAAGGTGGAAGAATCTGCGCTTTTTTAATTGTATGACTTGAAATAACTTTACTTCGAGTTGTCCCCACCATGACATCTATACGTTCTGTTACTGGCAAATCTTCTGGCATTCTATCTGACATATCTTCTGGCATACCTTCTGGCGTTCTATCTGGCATTCTATCTGGCAAATCTTCTGGCATATGTTCTGGCAAACATTCTGGCACTTTATCTGGCATACCTTCTGGCATTCTATCTGACATTCTATCTGGCATACCTTCTGGCATTCTATCTGGCATATCTTCTGGCATTTTATCTGGCATATCTTCTGGCATTCTATCTGGCATATCTTCTGGCATTCTACCTGGCATATCTTCTGCAATATGTTCTGGCATATCTTCTGGCACTCTATCTGGCATATCTTCTGGCATATCTTCTGACATTCTATCTGGCATTCTATCTGGCAAATCTTCTGGCAAACATTCTGGCACTTTGTCTGGCATACCTTCTGGCATTCTATCTGACATTCTATCTGGCATATCTTCTGGCATTCTACCTGGCGTATCTTCTGCAATATGTTCTGGCATATCTTGTGGCATTTTATCTGGCATATCTTCTGGCATTCTATCTGGCATATCTTCTGGCATTCTACCTGGCATATCTTCTGGCATATGTTCTGGCATATCTTCTGGCACTCTATCTGGCATATCTTCTGGCATATCTTCTGACATTCTATCTGGCATTCTATCTGGCAAATCTTCTGGCGTTCTATCTGGCAAACATTCTGGCACTTTATCTGGCATACATTCTGCCATTCTATCTGACATTCTATCTGGCATACCTTCTGGCATTCTATCTGGCATATCTTCTGGCATTCTACCTGGCATATCTTCTGCAATATGTTGTGGCATATCATCTGGCATATCTTCTGACATTCTATCTGGCATTCTATCTGGCAAATCTTCTGGCATATGTTCTGGCAAACATTCTGGCACTTTATCTGGCATACCTTATGGCATTCTATCTGGCATTCTATCCGGCATACCTTATGGCATTCTATCTGGCATATCTTCTGGCATTTTATCTGGCATATCTTCTGGCATTCTACCTGGCATATCTTCTGCAATATGTTCTGGCATATCTTCTGGCATTTCATCTGGCATATCTTCTGGCATTCTATCTGGCATATCTTCTGGCATTCTACCTGGCATATCTTCTGGCATATGTTCTGGCATATCTTCTGGCACTCTATCGGGCATATCTTCTAGCATATCTTCTGACATTCTATCTGGCATTCTATCTGGCAAATCTTCTGACATTCTATCTGGCAAATCTTCTGGCGTTCTATCTGGCAAACATTCTGGCATTCTATCTGACATTCTATCTGGCATACCTTCTGGCATTCTATCTGGCATATCTTCTGGCATTTTATCTGACATATCTTCTGGCATTCTTTCTGACATTCTATCTGGCGTTCTATCTGGCAAATCTTCTGGCACTCTATCTGGCATATCTTCCGGCATATCTTGTGACATTCTATCTGGCATTCTATCTGGCAAATCTTCTGACATTCTATCTGGCATTCTATCTGGCAAATCTTCTGGCGTTCTATCTGGCAAACATTCTGGCATTCTATCTGACATTCTATCTGGCATACCTTCTGGCATTCTATCTGGCATATCTTCTGGCATTTTATCTGACATATCTTCTGGCATTTTATCTGGCATATCTTGAGCTCGGAGGGTCCCAGGTTGAGGTCAAGCGGTGCTCACTGAGCTCGGAGGGCCTCAGGTTGAGGTCCAACATTGCGTGCGGAAGTTGGTTAAGAGTTTGGCGAAGAGGTTGGCGAAGAGTTGGCAAGGCGGAAGTGAACATGGGAGTGGATGCACAGGTGGTGGAGGAGAAGCTGGAGGAGAGGGAGGAGGAGGAGAAGGAGGTGGAGGATGAGGAGGAGGAGGAGGCGGAGGAGGCGGAGGAGGAGAACAACTGTGATAAAATCTAACAACCCTCACCTGGCAGGTGGGGAAAAAAAAACATCTGAAAGTAAAAGGCCAACAATCTGGGATCTCTAGGTGAAAACGTGAAAGTTTCTTGTTTCTGAGATGGTTCTCGACTTTGGGACCCATCAACACGTCATAGAATGATGGAAAACCCTGGTTTTCTGAAGTTTATGTTTTTCAAAGAAACACAACGAAAGCGGGGTTACGGGAGTTGCGGGTTTTCTTGAGCTAGTCGATTTTGTTTCTTCCATCGGCTTTTTCCAAGATCCTTTTCAATGGGGCTTTCTAATGGTGCTTTGTCTTCAAACTATATGAAACCCCAGGAAACAAGAATGTGTAGCAATTTGCTGGAAACACATGGAAACCCCATAACTTGGTGCATCACTTTTTGGTCCCAAATCTGGCCCCCTAAGTGGATCATTCAGCCGGTTCAGGCCTCAGCTCAACTAAACCCATACCAGCACGGCGCAAATCACCAGCAGAATAGCCTTGGCTGTGCCGACCTACGTTGGAGGTGCCTGACTTAGGCAATGTGCATGGAAGATGCATGGACAGGTTGTCCTGAATATATCTATATCTACATAAATATATATATATAAATATAAATATATATATATATCTCTCTATGTATGCATGGATGGATGGATGGATGGATGGATGGCTGGATGGATGGATGGATGGATGGATGGATGGATGTGTGGATGTATGGATGTATGGGTGAATGGATTTATGGATGTATGGGTGGATGGATGTATGGATGTCTGGATGTGTGGATGTGTGTATGGATTTATGGATGTATGGATGGATGTATGGTTGTATGGATGTATGGATGTATGTATGGATGTAGCGATGCGTGGATGTATGGATGTATGGATGTGTGGATGTATGGATGTATGGATGTATGGATGTGTGTATGTATGGATGTGTGGATGTATGGATGTATGGATGTATGGATGTGTGGATTGATGTATGTATGGATGTATGGATGTAGCGATGCGTGGATGTATGGATGTATGGATGTGTGGATGTATGGATGTATGGATGTATGGATGTGTGTATGTATGGATGTGTGGATGTATGGATGTATGGATGTATGGATGTGTGGATGTATGGATGTATGGATGTATGGGTGAATGGATTGATGGATGTATATATGGATGGATGTATGGATGTATGGATGTATGGATGCGTGGATGGATGGATGTATGGATGTATGGATGTATGGATGTGTGGATGTATGTATGGATGGATGTATGGATGTATGGTTGTATGGATGTATGGATGTATGTATGGATGTATGGATGTATGGTTGTATCGATGTGTGGATGTATGGATGTATGGATGTGTGGATGTGTGGATGTATGGATGGATGGATGGATGGAGGGATGGATGGATGGATGGATGGATGTATGGATGTATGGATGTGTGGATGTGTGGATGTATGGATGTATGGATGTATGGATGTATGGATGGATGGATGGATGTATGGATGTATGGATGAATGGATTTATGGATGTATGTATGGATGGATGTATGGATGTATGGATGTATGGATGCGTGGATGTATGGATGTATGGATGGATTCATCGATGGATGGATGGATGGATGTATGGATGTATGGATGTATAGATGTATGGATGTATGGATGTATGGATGTATGGATGTATAGATGTATGGATGTATGGATGTATGGATGTATGGATGTATAGATGTATGGATGTATGGATGTATAGATGTATGGATGTATGGATGTATGGATGTATGGATGTATGGATGTATGGATGCATAGATGCATGCATGCATGGATGCATGCATGCACGCATGCATGCATGTATCACTCCAAAATACCTTCAGTTGAGACATATAAATAGCTGCATGGGACATTGGCGACTCCAACTACGCCTGAAATAGACCATGGACTCTGGCAAGTCCTAAGAGAAGCTGATTGGTTGAGGGAATCCAAATGACGTCTTACAAAGACACATCCTATCATCTCGAACTCATTTACATCCGTTAATGTAGCATTGAATGATGCTTCAAATTTTTCACATGACGGTCTAAAAGCATTTAATGTAGGAAAAGACCTTTGTAGTTTAACAAACACGTAAAAAGCAATCGGGTCCTAAAAGTGTCTTTGGGCACTGGAATCTGGCCGATTGCAGTGTCATTCACCATTCAGGAGCAAGCGGAATATGAAACTGAGTCTGCCCCACTTGGCTCAATGAAATGACACATGCCAAAATGAAGTAGACAGTAGACATAGCCAAAAAATACTCAATAACCTCCCAAACCACACCTGGTTTAGTATGGTATCTGCCCACATTTCTGTCCCATTCATTGCCTTTTCAACACAATTGTTGCTTTGTGCCATGTGCAGTTCCGCTACCTCCAATGAGACAACGGCTGCATGGAACGGCTTACCCTTTGGTAATCAAGCATGGCTAGAAAATCACAAATTTTACATCATTTAACTTCCATTTAGTATGGGGATTCTATCCTAACTTATGGGGGTTATAACGCCATGCCACTCTACCCATGCACCACTCCCGTATCTCTCTGCCTGCCCGCCGCAAATCCAAGGCCGAAAAGTGGCCCTCCTGTGCGGCTGAGTTGTGGTGAAGATTGGGTGTTTCCCTGATGTTCATCAAGGGAATCTGGGAATGATCGGGAATGTATGGGAATAAGTGCATCTACATGTGTATATCTATAATGTGTACATATACATATATATACATATATATATATATATCAGATGGGAAATGAACCATTTTGGGAAATCGACTGGGACATACTGGGACATATATTTCATCATTTTCTCGCTTCCCAAGCAAGTTGAAAAACGATGAGCCGGCCAATGCAGGGATCGTGCAAACGATGTCACACAATTCTGGGCACGGTGGTTTCAACCCATCCCCAAACTATGTTTGACACCACCAGTCAGTCAGTCAGTCAGTCAGTCAGTCAGTCAGTCACATCCCCAGTGTTACTGGCCATATATCCCCAAATATCCTCGGCATTCTTGATCCTCTCTCCTATTTGTTTGGATATCCGAGATTTATCCCCAAGACAACAGGCAAAAAACACACACACATGTATATACATATATATATATATATACATATATTCACTCTAGATTTCCCAAATTGTGGATTATCCCAATATCATCCCACTAACATAATTTTTGTTGGTTAAATCCCCATTTTGATTGGTTTCCCATTGGGAAAATATCAAAGATCATTGGCTATGCAAACCCTGGATGAATCCTGATAGAGTCGTTTGGCTGGGATCCGCGTTTCTCTGAAATCGACAAGTCCAAAACCACACCTGGGGGGGCGCTCATTCAGAGCAAGCTGGTGAGGTTGAACATGAGAAGGGGTTAAAGAATGTTAAAGACCTCTGATGTTCCAGATGAAATTCAGCGGATGATGGCCTTCCATGAGCACAATCTCTGCTTATTACCCTCTGTCCCTCTTGAAGGTGTGGCAGGGGAAAAACCATGGTTTTCCAGGGCTTTGATTAAGCACAGCACTTAAACATGCGTAAGCAGCTTCTGGGATATGATGTGCATTGAGAAGAGGACAGAGCATTTTGTGGACAGAATGTCGCAAGATAAAAGTAGTAGTGCTGGCATCACGTCGCGCCAGTTATCACCAATGCTACAGGGTTAATGCCTCAAACATGGTTCCATTCCGCTCTCCCATTTCTCATCTTGACAAAATGTTTCTCACATAGACAGCTTTTTGACATGAGGCCCCTTTTGCAAGGTGATATTCATGTGGAATGGTCAGCCAATATGCCATTCGAAGAACTCTCAGCTAGGGGCGGGGACAGTTGGAGATCTCCTAGCCAAGGTTTGGCAACCATTTTATCTCCCTCAATACTGCAAATTTGATGACGTCTAGTGGGTTTCAACCCATTTTTTGGTGGGTTTCAACCCCAAGTTTTGTGGCTTTGAACCTGTTTCTTGTTGATTTTCCCCCCACCTCGGCAGGTTTGAACCATTTTGAACCTGATTCTTCTCGTGTTTCTATTTTGTAATATACCTCCCTAAAACACCTCCCCAAGTCGATGAGCTCGTCTCGCTCCACCAAGAGGCATCTGAAGTTCAGGGACCGTGAAACCATCTGCAAAGAGCTTGGAGCAGCAGGAGGTCCTAAAACAACACCGGCAATGTAATCCACAAAAAAAGGAGTCAAACAGGTTGTACAATGTTAAACGTGGTTTCTGTAAAGCATGTACCATACTTGATTGGATACAATTTGGTACAGCTCCGCACCGAAGAAATTCGTCCTTCCTACATCAGGGTTTGAATATCACCACATATTGCCACTACACAAAGCCAAAGATCAGCCAACATAATGATATGTATCAAACCGTTTGTCTCAAGAGGACCCCAACATGAATATATAAATCCAAGAGGAAAACAAGAAACAGCTGAAACATAGTGAAATTACAAAAACCAGCTGCCAGAAAAGTTTACAGTTGGCGGTTCGCCCCAGGAACTGTTCGAGTATTTTTCCCAGTGACTGGACAAGTCCTGGGGTGAACCGCCAAGAAACTGAGTAATGGTAGGTAAACCCAATACTAAACCATCCCAAACATCACCATTTTCATGGGTGATAACAACCACAAATAGTCGGTTTATGGCATTGGGTTTCCCACATTACAACCATAGCTCCAATGCTCCGATCGAAACAGCGATCACAGGACGCTCCAAGGCTCTGTGGAGAGAGCTCAAAGAGTTTCCGCCGCCGCGAGAGCTTCACTATGGCATTGCAGAACATCTTGAAATCCTCCGCGCGGTGAGCAGCTGAGGAAAGAAAACACAACTGCTGAGGTGGAAAATCTAAAGGCATCCCTTCATTATCTTTGTTGAGAATGTTCATCGACATAATGATTTAATTATGGAGGTAAGGCTTTATTGAACCTAATAACTGAGGATTGTTAAGGCTTTATTGGACCTCTAGCACGGTTGACTTGAGAGATGCCAAACGTGAAAAAGAGGCCCCTGGTCATCTGTGCCAGAGTCAAAACATGGTGTATGGGTTATGGTCATCCCACCATCATTGCGGATTCCTTATCATTCGTATATTCACACCTAATCCAACTTTTGACCATGGCACTTGTCATCCTAGTCCTATTGGCGCGGGAAGCCTAGTTTCAGGTCATTTCCAGGCTGCACTACCGTTGTAATTATGGCTTCAAAATCTAAAGTGAAGGATGGACCCAAACACGGACATCTTGATGGATCTTAAAAAAATACCTGAAAGCATCGGGTACACAAGGCCATGCTAGTCGCAGCTTCATGTGGCCCTGCGGCAAAGTCCGCAAGGCGACCCAAGCTTTGCTGCACATTGCGGCTGAAATCATACCTATGTAACCTCTGGCGAATCATATTTGGTCCGTTTTTTTTGATCTGATTCACCTTTCAAAATGACCATTTTCTGGCCATCAATCATCATCAATCCGGTCAATCCGCAGGCTTTTTCTGCTAGAACGCGGGCGACCGACCAAGGCGGCCGAGGGGCTATATCGGTCTTCTTGTCAATACCAAAATTATCCAATATCCTCAGCGGTGACGACTTGCACGCGAGGCCGCTGCTTGCATGGCTCACTGGAGTGGTAAGTACCAGGTGGTGCCGCATAGTTCACTAAGCTTCGACATAGTTTGACTAGGGGTTATGCTAGATATATCTACAGTTAACAAACAAACCCACTCCTAACTAGAATAACCCTACTATCCCCCTTGAACAGCCCTGCCCAATGGAAGCTGTCGAATTTGGGCCAAGCACCCAGCCATCCCGCCCACCAAGAGTGGATAGTGAAGATCCTGGTACTCTTACACCCTACCCAATCCATGCCCGAAATGGTGATTGAAAGCCCATCTCATCTGGAAACGGGTCACCTATTGAGATGCCGCCTGGCCCGAACGAAATTCTTCTCTTTCAAAACGTCTTGGACCTGGGAAGCAAATGCTGCGACGACCTCGCGAAGGCTTCCCTCTCTCTCTCTCTCACTCTGTCACGTTCTCGCTCTCTCTACGCATGCAAATAAATAAAAGCGATTATATATATGTATATATGTATATGCGTGTGTTTGTATGTACACAAAACTGAACAAATAAACAAACACAGCAATAACTATTATATATGTATATATACCCGCTTGCATAGAACAATTGAATATGCATATAAGTGTATGTATACATATTATATAGCAACAAATATATATATATATATAAAGCGTAACATAATATACTTACACAATATACTTACATATGCGCATGAATGTCTCTAGTTGTCTCGAATGCTTCTCCAACACCATTGGCTTCATCGCCCATTGGCACCTGCTTCCGGGACAGGTGCTTCTTGTCACCAGCAGCTTCCTGGAGCTGAAGCGAAAGATGGCAGGTGGCTTGAAGAGGAGGATTCTGCTTGGAAAAACATTAGCACCGTGGATTTTCTCAATGACATGCCATGAATTGGGGTCATCCAACCCATTTTCAGACCTGAACGATGCCGTTCCCAACCTGAAAGATCTGCCGACAGTGCTGAACCTCGTCATTACTCAAATACCTCGGCCGCTTCACCGGTTGCTCACACCTGGTAAAATGGATGGGTCTTATCTGGATAAAATGGTATGTTATCATGATGTTGTGATTCTTTTCTGATGATGATCAGATCTGGATCTCATGAAAAAATGTGGGAGATATCCCTGAAAGATGTGGAAAACAATAGGTTTTGATCCAGGTCCATACCCTTAAATGGGTTGAACTCTGAACTATTGTTACGGAGAAGTTATGAACGATTCTCAAAGCACCCACACTTTTCATTGTAGGGTCTGCGTGCCAAAGACATTTACCTACATATACGGGCAATTTTGGGCGTAAAAACCATCCGGGGAAAACCTTAATATTGCACATGCCTGTCACCAGTGCATCTGAAGGCCTGAAGGCGTTTCCTTTGTATTAATACAGACCCACCATGTGTAAGATGGTTTCAACTTCACCCATCGGGAAGCAGGAATTGTTGGAATTCCAAGAGAATACCAACAGAAATTCATAAATTCAACATCTTTCACCTCGACATGCTGGACATCCCGGAAACCATCATCTTTCATCCCATTACTTTGCAAATCCCAGCAAAGAAACTTGCCAGCCAAAACCATCACCTTCCACTTCCTTTCTTTCAGGGACTTCTCGCGTTTCAGGGCTGCCAGGATCCCTGGAGTCTGCCAAAAGGCTCTCGGTAGTTGAGCTTTCGGTGACTGCCACTCACCACAGCCCAGAAGGCGGCGAAGCGCGGAAAATCTCAGGCTGGGGCGTGGAACCAGCTCCCCAAAATCGCCGGGAATTTAAGCAACCAAAAAATGAAGATGAATATGATGAATATGGATTTAACCAACCGAACATTTGGCCAACAAACATGGGTTTTAAGCAATGCAAAACAAACAATGGTTTTCCCCCGCCCGAAAGTAAGGTGTTCGGCACTAGAAATGAAAGCCCAAAAGGATCGAAAAGGAATATCATGGGGGTCTATGCCCAGCAAAACATGGGAATGTGAAACACAAAAAAACATGTCTGTTCAGAGGCCACCCGAAAAAGTAGGAGTCATTGAGGATTCTCATCCCTGGTAAGGATGGAATTTCAAGGCTTCAAATGGGCCCTCAAAAACATATTACATGGAGGGACCACATGCATACATGGCCTAGATTCCTAGCCAATGGATTAACCAGTTTCACACCTTTAGACGTGTGACATTTTGGAACCAAACGCATGCATCGAAACATGGAGCCAAGGCCATCCAAGGCAACTCGAGATGCCGAAAAAAATCACCTGGGGAACAGCCGTTTCTGATAATCAATGCAACTCAAAGGAAACTAAGGTTTAGTCTTTTGAGTTTCTAAATTCAATGGATTGGTTTAAGGTAAAATCTTAACCGGAAACTGTCGATTTTCCCATTCAACATGGGGTTTTCCTGTAACATTTTCCCTTAAACCAATCCATTGATGAATGCTTGCTAACACTAAACTCTCAACCAGTATAGAGCTGCGACACGATCGGCCAAGAAACTCACTTTTCCCTCCAGTGCCACCTCGCGCGAGTTGGACGATGCATGAAATGGAGAAGCCTTCGTGCTCCAATGGCACCAAAACCACATGCGGGTGTGATTTCTTGCCAGGACGCTAGAAAAAAACATCTAGAATCATCTAGAACAGTAACATTTGTTTGATGAATTTGATTCGTTTCTTGGAACCTGAAACCTAGATACACTAGTCAAGTGATGTTACTTTGGCATTTCAAAGCGTTTCTATAAGGAGAGGTAGTCGACCAAAGAATTTTAGATTTTTAGCCAGGCCCCTCCTGACATAGAAATTTCCGCCTTCCAGAATGTCCATGACATATCTAAAAAACAGAGAAAAACACTGGAAAATACATCACTATATATTGTCCCACTCCGAGAAAAACGGATACTTGGTAGACAAGGCGCCGGGAAGTTTCTGAACCAGGTTTGGTATAAGCATATGAAAACCACTTGGAATTGAACCTTTGGTGTTTCTTGGAATAATGGGCAAACCGCGATCAGTCAATTCAGCTCTTCAGACCTTGACCAGTCCTTTTCTTGTCATGTTTCTTGACACCTATATGTATTATATATATATCACATGCACAAACATATGTATATGTAAGAACGATCGTAACATATACATACACACAATATATATATATATATGTATATATATATATAAATATCCCATAGGCACGCACACACACATATATATATGTAAATATATCACAGACATCTTTACACACATATATATATAAATAAACTGCGCAACTATAAAAGGATTATAGTAGAAACCCCATTCACGATGCTGTCCCGCACATCCAGCCCCACCTGTGCCAGAACGTCTTGGATCTCTTCCACTGAAGCTCGGACCTCCTGCTGTTCTGCAATGTTCCTCAGCGTTGTTCGGTAGACGCCATGAATTTCCGAATTTCTCCGGTGAAAGCTGGACATTTCCCATTGGGAACCCCCCCAAAAACATGCATCTTAGATGCTACACACCATTTCAAACCTTTTGAGCTGTTAAATTCATATCTGCATTCATGGCACCAAAGCCTTGCCATCCCCATGCTCTCAGCCTACGTGACGAAGTGGAATCAAACACGGCCCTGGTTGGAGAATCCTCATGTTCTCCAGCAAATTCATATAGCCTCTGGTAAACATATTTTTGCTATGGAAAACCAGCATTAATAATAGGTACATCAACCTTAAATTGCCATTATTAATAGAATCAGTAGCTACGTTAAATTACCAGAGGGTAGCTAGAAATTAAAGTAGATAGAAGTGGTATTACTTGGTGGCTTTTCCATGTGCACCCTTAACCGAAACGATCGAATTCCCACGTGGCTTGACAAACTATACCCGAAAGAAGGTGCCCACATAGACTATCCAGCAATATTGGACAGTATGTCATCAATCTCCGGATCATGATCATGATGATCATCATCATGATTCTTAGTTTTGTCAATATTGGATATTACATGATATTACTATCATTACTATTGCCCTCTGGTAAACTAACATAGCTATTGAAAATGGCCTATAGTGGATTTACCCATTAAAAATAGTGATTTTCTGTAGCTATGTTAGTTTACCAGAGGGTACTATGATTGTCATATTTGTTGGCCAACCTACAGCATAGACATCGACCATCGTGCCCGGCATCTGCGCGGCTTCCACGGTGATCTGCCCTTCTTCACCCATGTCGTGCAGGGAGAACCACTGCTGCAACTGCTTCACCACGTCGTCCTCCGAGGTTTGGACAGGTCCCTTGGACAGGTCCCCCGGGTCATATTAAACACTTGAGAAACTATGGTGCGCGGAATTTCCACATCATTCGCACCATAGAATGGGGGATGTTTAAATGTTAGGGGGATGGGATTAGATCCACGACATGTGAAAGTCTCTACTGCATACATACACATGCATGGACACGCACACCTCCAAATGTGCATGTGACGTGTTGCGAAACATCTTCATGGTTTGCAGCTGCCACCGCTCGTGAAAAACACTCGTCAGTTGCACATCATTTTGCTGGGTGCACCATCCCACACTGAGAAAAGTCAATGAAAACGAAATCATCAACACAAATAGCAAAAACAAAAACAGACTTGTCCTTAGGTACCCTAATCCACCCACCTTCTTAACTCAATGTCATAATATGATACAGCTGCCCCATTCGGTGAACTCAACCCTGCCACGGTCATAGAGATAGGTGGTGTAGTCGATGAGATCGGCTCGGGGCTTGGCCTCAGAGCGCTGAATGCGTATATCCCACTCCATCTCTGATCTAAGATTTTTACTGTTATTAATGGCTATTACATTTTTATCGTTATTATGTTATTTATGGCTTACCTCTGATCTGCAGGTTCTGATCAGCTATAGGTTTTTACAATTGCTACTGTAATTAATCCTGGAGAGCTCAAAACATAAACATCCCAAAATAAACCACAAAACCTCAGACCCTAAGATTTCATCTCACATATCCCTGTTTGGAATTTTGCCTGAACAGCTCTCCATGGCAAACCCATCCTGAACCAACATCCCAAGATGAACCACAAAACCTCAGACCCTAAGATTTCATCTCGCATGTCTCAACTTTGCCGGAGTAGCTCTCCATGCTACACCATTCGTTATCTAGCCATGACTATCATACCGCAAAAATTATTCAAAACCACTCAGGATGCTCATCTCGCAAAATAAACATCATTTTTTGCACTTTAAGGTTTCCAAAACATTACAGCAAGATTTTATTTTGCGTAAAAAAAACAAACAATTAATGCCAAATGTGGTCCCGAAATGTCCCGAACAAGCTTCAATGGCTGCAGGTACATGTGTTCAACCTATTGCAATAAAGCTGTCACGAATTGTCACCTGGGATGAAAACCATGGGCTGCAAAGTTCATTATGTCACTAAAAAAGAAACAGCATAGGCAGGCCTCACCTTTTCTGTGGCTCAATGTAAGTCAAATCTGGCCAAATTTCGGGCTACTGCCCCCGGTTGTGAAATTCTTTTTTTTTGGCAAGTTTTTCTCATGCTTGTGTTGTTTTCTATTCTTGTATCACCTGCGGTCAAAACCTAGGCACAAAACGAAGAACTTGGGTCACTACAATACCATGATTTTTTATAATCACCATGTTCCTGGGCTTAAACCCTAGAACCCAAGATGTAAGATATACAACTTCCCAAAAGAAAAAAACTAGGGCACTGGATAGCATATATATTTTGATATGAAGCTGGATAGGTTCTTCGCCCATGTTATTGGGCGAAAATCATGAGGCTTCGGCCTCTAGTTTTTTTCGCCAGGGGACCCCAACGGGGATACATTATACATATACCGCTAGGGGGCTGACGTTTGCCCGAAATGCATCCGAATTCGATGCGGGACTGCAATTCAATTTGCTGAGTTGTTTCCGCGGAACACTGCGAACATGCAAGATATTGTTTTTACCTGCGCCTCCTTGCATTTTTGCGCTTACCTAAGACGGTGCCAAAATTACCTGTTGAAGAGTATCTTAAAGACATCCTCTGTAATTTGCAGTGTTTCGAGCCGATAGCCAAAACTTCCACAAACCGCAAGACTTTGAAAGAACCCCAAAATGCGCGGGATTTCCACGTGGGACCACGAAAACCGTAGCAGGATGTTGTATTCTTCTGTCCAATTGACACAACTTTCTCCCAACCCGGGTCACCCAGGTTTACCCGTTGTGGGGCACGACAAGTTGCCCCGGACATCCCAATCTCCAAATAACACAGTTCTTCAAAGTCCTTGGCTCCGCTTCACTGATGCAGTCTGGTTTTGAACATCAAATATTGTGGGTCTGAAAAAAAAGGGGGGTGAACCAAATAAAGCATGATATCAACAAACTGACACGAGTACGGAGGTTAACTAAGAATGGGGAATGGTAACCAATAAAATCAATCAAAGTGGAACTGGACTATGAAACTTACTCCAAAAAACGGCGTTTAAACATGTTTAAGCAATTTACAATCCTCCGGTTTTACGCAACATGACTGTTGAGAATCAGTATTAATCGATAGGTCACTCATCTACTCATCTACCAAAGGGTGATTTCCCTTGCCATGTTTTGCTAGGCCCTAGGCTTGGGCCATAGTTTTTGGTTTCTCCGTTTTAAGCTGTGGGTCATCACCAGCACTCACCGAGGCCTTCTGATTTGGATCAACGTGAGAAATCATGCCAAGGGGCAATTTCACCATTGCCATCAGCATCAACCTGGATTGTGTGGGGATTCCAGGCTCAAGATCTGGATGCCATCAATTTTGGGACCCGAAGTTTGCTGAGAGCCGGTAGTTTCTAAACTAAGGTTTTGTTATATAGGGTGATATTTCACAGTGATTACAGTAGGGGTTGGCTATTTTCCGCAATAGTTCAGACACAGGGAACACCAGAGAATAGTCATCCCATTGGTACAAGACCGGCTGATGTGAGATGCAGGGGCCGGATCTTCAGCTGTGGGAAATCACTGCCACCAGTAGTTTTTCCTGTCGCTCTAAACTTATCTAAACTTCACATGATGGATGATGGAAGAACAACTGTGGGAAACCCACTGCCATAATTCACAACATTTATGACATGAAACACTAACCGTTATATATATAATTATATATGTATATATGTATATTTGTTTATTTCCGGTCGATGTCAGCTTTTGGTTTTGAGGGTTCTATGTAATTGTGATCAGAGCGGGGTATAACCTCTGGCAACCTAACATTGAAATCGATCAGTACTTCGCAAATCAAAAAGTTTCCGTTGCCACATGTTGGTTGACAGAGAAGGCAGCCCCGCATGATGGAAGAAGGTTCAAGCAGTGCCTGACCGAGCCCCTGTCGCCAAAGTTTGATGACCTAAAACAAAGTCATTCCCAACTAATAAACTATATATATATATACATACACATATATGTATGCATTAGATAAATATAGAATAGATTAAAAATAGATCACAGATAAATAGTGATAAATATGTATCGGCATAAATCATACTACATCTATGTTCATACTATAGGTACGTTGCACATGTCGTTTCGAAGGGGGCCCGGCTTGGCACCTCTCGGAGGATGATGTCGGCCTGTTTCTTGGTGAGGCTCTTGCCCAACTTGGCGAAGAGTTCGCAGAGTTCATCCTGGCGACGTGTGGGGTAAGTGTTCCTAGGAAAAGCACAGGGAAAGGCCGGATTTTGGAAGATTTTGTGGAAGAAACAGCACTTACTTTAGTTCTGGCGATCTTCGCTGGAAAAATTGGAAAAAGGGAAACACTATTTCTAAACGACGATTGACAGTTCTTTTGGTGTATGCAGGCCATTGTTGTGGAGTACTGTATCGCTCAAAACCTTTCACACGACTTGCCAACATGCGTGGGAGTATTGACGAGAAGGAACGAAACAGGATCAAACATAATATTTGACACGTTGATTTTCATACATTTTCAGGATCTTAACCCCACATCATTATATGTAAGCATGCCCCAAGGCTGATTGTTTTCCTTTTCGTGTTTTTTCTTCAGGTTCAGACGTGGGATCTATCCTATTGACCCCTAAGCGACAAGGTCAACTTGTTGCTGCATAGTGCACTGCACAATTATTCCTACATTGCTGGCATTAAAAAAAATGTTACGACATGCTACACGACCGCAGATTATCTGGGAGTCTGTTAAAACCCATCAAATCCCATCAGAAAATCAGGGTTTTCCTTTCTCAACTTCTTCCATTTTTTCTGCTAAAGCAGAATCCGGCATGTTATCATTGTCATGGAGTTCGAAGATTGGACAGAAGCGGCCGCTCCAAAAATGTCGTCACCAGGCCCTCTTAGAAGTTGGCTTACCCATTAGATCCAAATGGTCCTAATTAGCCGCGGTAAAAACCTGCTTACCTGTCATGAATCAGCATCCCCGTGGTCAAACCCCCATTTCGTGAAGGTTAAACTAACTTAGCTAACCAAACATCATCACATACCATTAAATCACAATTAAATCACTAATTGTATGCGTTGTCCGTGTTAGTATAGTTATATATATATATATTCATCCAACCAATATGTATATATATATATGGGTATATCTATTGATGTTAATGTTACCAATACATATGGATATATCTTTCCATTTGATGGTTGTATATATATATATATATACACACCTCTGGTAAACTAACACAGCTATAGGAAATCACCATTTATAAAGGGTAAATCAACTGTAAATGATCATTTTCAATAGCAAAATGTAACAAATTACCAGAGGGCAACCACCAAAAAGTGGTGAAATCCTATCCCGTAAATCATTTCCAAAGCACCAACCAGATATATATATATATATATCCCCAAAATCACAACCTTGCCGATGAAGCCGTCGCCGCTGGTGTCAAACTCCCTGAAGGCGTCCCTGACGTTTCGGACAAGGACGGGGAGGGCCGGATGGTGAGATTCTGTGGATGGGCCGTTGCGAAATCCGATAAACCACAAATTTGGGATGGTTGAAACATGTTGAAACCCTAAGAATGGGATGTTCACCATCTATCAACTAGTGATTTCGCAACCATCCACAGTTTGGTGATTCAAGGGTGGTTTTACTGGAATTTCAAAGGATTTAATGGGAAGTAATGGCGATTTAATGGTGCTTTTTATGCTGGAATTTACTTGTGATCATGATTTACCTATAGGTTGGAGCATTTTTTTACGGTCCTTAATGAGATGATGTAGCGCTGTAGCACCACAAAGTATTGATATTTGACCGATTTAGCCATGAACAATTGGGGATTTTGAAAGGGTATTCGTTTGTATGATTGGTTTGGGGTCAGAAATTGATTGGAATCTATTCTTCATATAATGAGATAACAATATGATTATGATAGAAATGGCTACATGAGGCTCCCCAAAATGGAAAATTCACCGAGACATAGCACCCAATTCTGGGACATAAACCCACCAAATTTTCGGGGTTCCTATGCCCCAGCTGGATCTCGGCTGCCTCAGCTGAGTCTGGAGTTCCGCAGTGAAGTAGTCATGGATGTTGATATCTCCGATGGTCATGGTGGCGCAGCCGCGCAGGGGCGTTCAGGTTAAAACAGGCGATGTCTCTATGTGGAGTTGAAGACCTGGAGGGAAATATAGCAAACCTCAAGTATGATACAAACGCAACATTCTTTTTTGAGAGTTGTGCGAGTGCATATTATGTTTCTCCATATGTGGCTCATTTTTTCAACCCCCCCAATAAAAACACCGTTTATCCAATATTCAGTTAAGATCTGTAGGGCTGGAACTTGCTCAAACTTTTGTCACTCATGGTGCTCTGTATGCTTTCTGCTCAACCCATCATGGCTAACTTAGTATGAATGGCTGATGAACCTGCTTTTTGGTTGCACTCTATCCAAGGTGGTTGGACAGGAGCATGAGAATGAGAAACCATTGAGCCAAGAACAAGCATGCAGAACTGCTGAACAATGGTGGATCTTTGAGATCCAGGGTAGGATCATCCTTGGTCCATGGTGGTGTGCTGATCGATAAAAAACACTCGACGTAGCGGAATTGATGCAAACCTATCTAATCCCAAGAAAGTACGAACCAAAGTGTGTGTGTGGCTATAATCCATCTGGATTAAACATATCATAAGCTCACAAAAAAAATCGTTTATGCCCCGTTCTCTTGCAGCCCTCTTATCCCTGAAGTCAACCGGGAAGGGGGTCAAAAATGGATCTTCTGCCCAAGAAGAAGCACCCCCATCAAAAAGACTTCATTCGTTCGTAACGTTGAAAGGGGCAGCCGTTGAAGCGCACTGAATGCTCGAATATCACGACTTGACGCTATGGCTAAGGTGGCTTTTATGTGGTTGCATACGTTACTATGATTATAGGGAGGTTGCCCTCTGGTAAACTAACTTAATTATGAAAAATCACCTCTTTAATAGGTAAATCAGCTATAAATGGACCATTTTCAATAGCTATATTAGTTTAGCAGAGGATATTTCCAATACAATGATAAGCTGCTGCTAAAATGGATTTATCAGGGGTTCCATGAACACTGCGGGATGGTCATCCCCGAATGCATGGATAGAACAATTCACCACAGAGCATGGCACAGAACTAAAAAGTCTGAGGCTCATCCCCATGTCATGGCTTGATCCGATATTCCGATATCCCACTTCATCCGTTTTCCTGGTTAATGTTTCAGTTTCATTCCTTCCCGACATACGACCAGCCATGCTCCGAAAAAAAAAACTGGAACACATGTGAAACAAACAAACCGCAGCCAGCCACTTCCCTGGTGAATTTGGCCGATCCCTCCGCGAATCCCATTGAAGGAACAGCTTAATCAAGCAATGGATATGGGGCACAAGCTTGTAAGTTACTAGTATGATTCGAGCGTATACATGTAAATATCTATTATATATCTATGCGCATATATCAAAAAATCTATATTGACAAATCTATCTATACAATTAGCATATATATATATATAGGTAGATTGGAGGGGAAAACAGGAATCATGTTTGCCATGGTTTGTCTGAAAATAAGTTTTGCCCACATCCGCTTAAAACCTGATCTTTCCCGGTTAGACCATTTTGGGAATGCCACTGGCCAAATCTAGCCATGCCATGGTGCCCAAGTGCTCAGCCCGAATCTTTCTGACTCTCCATCAGGGCCGTCTCACAGTGTAATGTTAGGTGCGCACACAGCCAGATATGGGGTTTCACCGGCCAACTCATGATCAAACATCAGTCATGACTGGCTGATTGTGGGCCCCAAAAGGTTTACAGAAATAATTAACAAATTCTAGATGCCCAGCACATCCTAAGGCAATGTCTTTGGCTCAGTTCATGTGGGGTGTCTCTGACTTCATGGTTGGCTCGTCAGCTGGGTAAGGGTCAACATCTAAGATGCAAAGGCACCAACAGGTTTTGGATGGTTCTGGTCACTTATTGTGTAGGGGTTGCCTCAATATATCACTACTAAGGTGTTACCAAAAAAAAACCTGCTGAGGGGTGGTTGTAAAAAACATAAAGAATTAGTCTTACAGGAACCCCCCAACTTATCATTGTATGAAGTCATCCAACTTTTTGGTATACGCGAAATTACGCGACCCATTCCCAACTGTAGACTAGTCCTGATGTTTCCTAATTTCTGGCTGCTGATGCTGGGACCTCTCACGAATGCTCATGACCTGCGCAGCGGATGCGGACAAAAAAAGAAAAGCTGGGTAGTTCATTGTCCTGCAAAAGTTCAAAAGTCAACATACATCATCAATATTTATAACAGTTCTGATAGTTTTCCCATGCTTTTCTCAATCTGTCCACTTGTTTTTCCCCAATGTTTTTCCACAATGATGACAAGAAATCAACATCTTTTTCCAAGTGTTTTCTTCTGAAATAGGGTACCCCTATATTTGATCTTCTCATATCTTCCCATATCTTCCCACCATTTCCACCATTTCATGGCCATAACTGGGGGTCTTTATCGTCCACTCATAACCCACTGCCTGGAACTGCTGGAGGAGCTAGAGCGTCGTCGTTTTCGCCGCCGCGAGCGCGACCGCGACCTGAACACCAGGGTCGCCCATGAGGAAAACCCGTGGTTTTGGGATCTGTTTGGGCCCGAAAAATGGTAGATCTTACTAGCAAAAACTGGGATTTTAGCATGAGTTACGCAAGAAGAAGGGGGTTTAAGAGGGATTTGTAGCAACAAAATATAATAACGCAGGATGTGAGCCAAACAGTAAGTAGACGAGGATATGTAGAACAACAAAATAGACACAGGCAGAGCCGCCATGTAGAAGGGTTGTATACACGCGGAATTAAAACAAAATCACCAGTTCCGGGGCACAAGAAACCATCAGAACATGCGTATCATCATCATCATCACCATCATCATCATCATCATCACCAGCACACACACATATATATATATATATATATGCCCAAAAAAACACCGTTCGCATTGGGCATTGAGCCTTCGCCGCGAGGGCGACCGCCGGCGCCGGGACCTCGACCGTTCACCGCGCGGTGAACCCCGCGGCCGTCCCGGTGCGGTCTCTTCCCGGGGCGGCCTCGGTTAGCCGATGGTAAAGCAGCATTTTCAACATGGAAAACATGGAAATTCCGTGAGGTTTAACGTTTTCACCGGAAAATGCCATTTTATTTTCACGGATAAACACCCTTTGATTTCAATTGATTTCATGGATAAGGCATGATGAGACCATATGTATCCATATCTTTGATGGGAAAATCCTCGAAGTCAATGAGTCAATGAGTATCGATGGAGGGAGTTGAAGACAGAAACGAACATCTCCATGCTCCAGCGCAATCATCTACCCATATACCATGTGCAACGTGGTGCAGTTGTAAGTTGGTTTTGCATAAGTATAGATATCGCCAACAAGGCACCACCGTATGGTCATTAATACGTATATGGCTACTTCGTGTCCAACAATCTGCTTTTGGATTGGGGGCTACTGTGATCCTGACAGGTAAAGTCCAAGCCAGCTTCAAGCAGCAAAATGGTGCCTGTTAAGAAGCCACATGTTTCGCCTTGATTGCTTTGCACTTTTTACTTTTTGTGTATTCTTTGATTCTTAACAATCCAACCGAATCCAAATGCACTTCGTTAGTCAAACCTGGCAATGGGATTTCCCTCACTTTTATCGAACAAGCATTTGTCACAACATCTATAGACTGATGTGAAATGGCTAATGGCGTGTTTCAACTCACAGCTCCAACACTTGCGTGTCCGGTGAAACGTTTGACCCCACATTTCCATACATTTCCTGTAGCTGGTCAATCCCATGTTTGTTTCCGACTGAATTTGCAATTTTCTTTCCAGTTAAAGCCCACGACTCTGTCGCGGGTCTCCGGACTTTTTTTCATCGGTCTCTGGCAACTTCACCTCCTGAGCCAAGGGCCGATGCCTTGATGATCTTTGATGGGAGTCAATCTGGTAGATTTGACCAGACAAAACCCCAGAGTCACCATGATGGTGACTTATGGATGAAACCGCATGACTGGGACCAACAAAAAAGGTGGGTGTTTGATATGAATGCGGGATGCGATAAAATGGGATACAGTCGGTGGTAAACCCGTCGTAATTGGCTAGCACATGGCTCCGTCAATGGTAAATAATCAATCAATAACTGGGTGTATTCCATATGACATATTGTGATGCTATGGTTGTTGACCGGTTGCCAAGTGGGATGTGCATGCAAGTGACGAAAACTGGGATTGAAACTAAGAAAGGGTGCTACATCAAATGGGGCAGTGATTTTAGTCAGCACGTAGTTGGGGAAGCTCCTCCCACCCCACGATGGTTTTAGAGTTCCATGAGGGCCCTGCCTCCAGACTCGGTTTTAACGGAATCAGTGATGGTAAAGAACTATCAGAGATCTTTGTGGGTGAACAAACTGCGGGTGTCCGCAACAGGTTTGCTACTGGGAGTTGACTGTGGTTCTCTGCTGATCCAGTCTGGAAACGGCAAACCCTTTTGTCACGATGCTTGATGGAACAATCATCCAATTTTTCATGGGAAACTATGGTAAAACCACGTGAAACCATCATTTTTAATTTAACAAAAACGTTTTTTCCTGGAACACGATCAGAAGCCCTTCATTTTTCCATGGCATATGGTCAACCCACCCATTTTTTCGGTCATCTCCTCCTCGGCACCGGCCGTCTTCTTCCGCAAGCGATCCAAGGCGGCCTGGAACGCAAATTTTGGGTAAATGATGGATCCATGATGGGTAAATGATGAGCTTAATGGTGGTTTTATGGGAAATGCCATGTAAATGGTGGAATTAAATTCGGCATAAGTTCCAACTAGGTTATACGGTTATACATGATGGGATTCTATGAAGTTATCAAAGGGCTTTTTGATTCATGGGGTTGGATAAATTGTTCACGATTCACGAACCTGAAATCAGGGCGTTTCGGGATGCGCAAACCATCATTCCAGTGACGTCGCGGTGAGGTCGTTATTATAATTCATCCAGGAATATTTCCGATGGTATGTGCTGGAGAACCATGGGTATGTATGTACTATTAGAATCTACTAAAGCCAGCCAGCTTAGTTTGAAAATGAGGGGCTTCCTGGTATACTTGGTGGTTCGTACCATTGAGTAAGTTGCTCGTAACCCGAGTGAAAGAACTGGAATAGCCCTGCTTTCCCTGCAGCTGGGGTTACAACATGCTACAACTTAGTTACTGTACTATATACCCTCTGGTTATTTAACATAGCCATGGAAACTCACAATTTTTAATAGCTAAACCATCTATTTCTATGGACCATCTATACCATTGCAAACTGTTAGTCATAACCAGAGGGTAACTGTTAGATAAACCATGAAGTACCGCTGAAAGACATTTTGATCCAACAGGCTTCGTAAACATAACCCTAGCTTAATCTTGGATGCTTCAGTATGCTTTGTACTGGGCAGGTTTTGAATGATTTGGAGGCACAACTGAAAATCGACGGGGATGGTGGGGTCCATGACGAAGAATAACCGGAAGAAAACTTCTTCAACTATGATGCCCTTGGAAGCCTCGCCCAAAGATCGGCGCACAAGATCTTTGGCCCATTTGACGTTCGCTCTTGGTGGGTCCTTTGCCATTCACAAGCCCTGTGAAGAGCAGGCCTTGCAGCTTAAAAGCTTCTGCACGTCCACAGACCTTCTCTGCGCCCTCTAGATCACTCCAAGGGGGCTCCAAGCGTCCAATGATTCCATGTTTGGCAGCGGCATCACAAGCTTCATGAAAGACCTTGCCGCTGAGACCACCTGCCAGCATGCAACTGTACGTAAGTGTTGCAGTTACCTATGTCACTATGTCACTAAGTCTGTTTGTAAAGTCGTCACCTTGTTACGTGTAATTTGTCATCTTGCTGATGATGACTGCTTGTGCCAACTGAGGTAACATCCCATTTTGTAGGCCATTTCTTGTCTAAATCAAATGGCAAGCCAACAGATTAAGAACTTGTGGTTTATGCAGACGACCAGTGGTGTGTTCATTCCTAGCTGCTCAAGTCGAACAGTTAATGCAATGTACAGAAAAACATGAACAATCAAAGACAATTAATCCAACCAAAGGTTCCAACAGATGAAACTAAAGTACCAAACAACCTAAACAAAACTAAACAAATAAACCATCTAAAATCATCTAAACACCTTGGACGTTTTTGGCTAAAAATCCAGCTGAAATGACTTGGTGGTTTCAGCCTTCACCAAATGGATCGCACCTGGGCCCGTTGTTTCTTGTCCCCTTCGCGCTTGACCACACGTCGGCCAAAATCCTCGGCTGACCGCAGAATTTCTAGAATCATTGGATGGTTTAAGGGAAAACCCATAGGAAACCATAGATTTTCCCGATCGAAAGTCTCTTTGCCAGTCAACCTAGACGATTTTTAAATATCATCACCTCATTGTGCCTAGTTTCACCCATCTACCCATAGAGATATGATGTGTTTTTCCGAAATAAGCCCCCGTGAGCCCACTACGGGGCATCACGGCATCGCATTTGGTCATTGATGGGGGCAAAATCTCGGTTTTAAATCCCATAATCAGTCCCTCCAAAACCAGCATAACTATTCATAACTGATGCTTAAGCACAAGAAACATCATTCCAAATCAATATATAATCAATGGAATATCTCTAGCTACCAGGTGAGTCCCCCCAGTGATTTTTGTCGGTTTGTTCACCCCATTGACTACAGTTATATCCCTGGAAAACAGTAAACAAATCAGCTACCCATTAAATCCAAATTTTTCTTAAATCACAATTTTCCTTGGGTTAAGTCACCATTTTCCCATGGTTTCCCTCCAATTTTCCTATGGTTTTCCTATGGCAAACCACCCCGATCTGCCAGGCGTCGTCATAGCCGTGCTCCGCCTCTGCCGCGCGCTTGTCCCGCGTGGCGATGTCCTGACGATCGTTGTAGCCACCTGCGGTGGCAGTTTTCATGGGGCTTTCGTAAAGCTTTTGGATGGATTCTAATGGATCTTTTTGGGTTTTTCAATGCACCTTTTTTGGGACTTCATGTGAGTTGGTAGGTGGGATTTTATGGGATCTTGAAAGCTTTTTTGATGCGACTTTTCAGCGTTTACAATAGGTTTCATGGGATGTACCATCTTGAAAAGTCAGCTGGAACCAGAACCCCCCTAAAATGGTGGAAGATGATTTTCCTATCCTGAGACATGGCAATTTTGGGATTGCATGTATGCCTTCAGGGTTGCAAGTGGGGCATGATTGGGTATACCTACCATTGGATGATCTTGGAGCAATTGGTGGCACAGAACTGAGCTCTAAACGCATGAAATATCGCGCTTGGAGGATGTTATCAGCTGAAAACTCTGATTCCCCTCTGATGGTCTAACTTGGCAGGCTGGAAAAACACTGAATGGTTTTTGCATGTTCTACCAATTTGCACCTATCAAAAGCAGATGTGATTTTTCATGGTCATGTTCCACTACCAAGAAGGCCAAGCAAAGACACAAATTGGGCTCTAAACAAAATGGAGATACTGAGATGCCCAAAACAAACTGGGAATTGATGTGCCTATATGCAAGTATGAGAAGCATGTGGGATTAACACAAGAAGCACCAGAAAGGGTCAAAGTTGACATGGCGCACTTAGCCGATTTCATGTGGGTTTGCTGGGCTATGGGATGCCTATGGGGGGTTCCCAACCCTACCGAAACAATTGAGTCAAGTACGATTAAATTGGATCATCATCTGCAAGAAAGGAGAAGCCAGACAATACTGCCTTCAAATTGGGCTTTCATGGGCTAATACAGGAGTTACTGACCAGACACCGCACGTCGTGGAAAACCCACCCAGACAGCATCCTCCCTTTTGATACGAGGACGTGCGTCTGCATTATGTCGACGTGGGACATTGCTGCACGCAGACGCCGGTGGCAAAAACACCAGAGATTGGCTCAAATCAATTGAGGCCTGCAGAAAGTGCACTTCAGGAAGCTATCTACTAGGTTAAAGAGATGCCATACTGGAAACATCCGGAAACGCAAGGAAACCGACCATTCACTTCTGGTTTCATCTTGTGATTGTTTCTCTCAAAACAATGCTAATATATGCTGATCATTGTGTATGGAGTTCTCTGAAAATAATGGAGCATCAAATTTGATTGTTTATCATCATTTTTCGAAGTCAATTTCCATTGAGGGACTGTAGACATTTTTTTGGCAAACCATCCATCACTTGCTGGTGAAATCGCCACTTGTAGTGCTTAGATCCAAGTTTTTGATGGCTAAAGGTATTTTTTGATGATAAAAACCTTCATTCTTAAGGCATTTCTTGGGCATTTACTTTCAACAAAAGCATCCTGCTGGCACGGGCAGACTGGAAAACACTGGTGGCTGAATAATCTATTGGGCGGTTGGATTCAGCTCCGATCAGGGCGGCAAACTCCGCAGAAGCGAAGTAAACTCAACCTTTTCCATCGCTTTGGAACTTTGGGGGACATAGCATATCACACACACACAGATAGAAAGAAAGATAGATGGATAGATGGATAGACAGACTAGATTCGATGAGATTAGATTAGACCATATAGATTAGATTGGATTGGATAAGTTTAGGTTAGATAGAGAGATAGATACCTGCATGTGTGCGCGTACCTGTACCCCAGAAATTGAATAAATATAAATATAAAAAATATATATCATTACATTATATACATATTCTTGTATCCATTCGTAAACTTTTGTGATTTCACAAAGAATGATAAGAGCATGGCCTACGACTAGCAAAGTCCAATCCACCCGGCAGTTACAACGTTTCCGGGCCGGTGGTCACCTGCATTATCGGGTGGATTGGGCGACCAAGGGCAAAACGGACCGGGTAATCCACGGACTTCATCGTCACATTTGATCCGTGCTGCACACAGAAGAACCCACTTGAAATGTCATCAAGAATCACCCATATTGATTTTTATATATCGTATATATTATGAAATACCTATTACAGAATCACTTTTCAACACGTTCTTTGTCTTTGTAAAACCCGAATCAATCGAGAATACGTAAAAAAACTTCCAGGTTTCCAACGCTTCCTGCCCGTTTCCACACGTTTCTGCCCTTGAGTAGCCCAATGCTGGGTGATAATATCAAAAGCCGCCCGGCTAATAATACCGCAAAAAATCTTGAGTTCACTTTTCTGAACACTTTTTGTGGTACTATGAGCCAGGTAATCCGACTTTTCTGAACACTTTTCCCAAGTATCTTCCTGGATTTCCCGGGAAAATCGGCTCACCGAAAGGTCCGGCTGACCGTGCCCTGGCAGCGGACTCCATCCAACTCCAAGGCGAGGAAAAAACTGGTTGGTGGTTTACCTACCCCTCTGAAACATATGAGTTCGTCAGTTGGGATCATTATTCCCATGGAAAAATAATCCATTCATGTTCGAAACCACCAACCAGATAAGGTTCGATCATGTTCGATCATCGCTGCATCGTCACGGCCCTGGAGGTGACAACTCCCGCCACCAGGTCACCGTGCCTTAGCATCGGCTAAGGGCTCGATTCGCTGTTTTTGGATCCGCTCTGGTAACCGTGTGAGATGGAAAATCAACATCTTTAATACGTAAATGAGAATTCATTGACGGGTGTGTTCACAACTATAGAAGAGGTTTAATGGGAAAAATCCGATAGCTATGTCAAATAATGTACCAAAGGGTAGTGGCCATCCTCATTTTGCGGTGATGTTTTTGTCTTCCCTTCTTGGGATGATGTTCCCCCGAGGCACGCGCCCTGGAGCAGGGTTGAAAAAATGCTGATTGACCACCGTGGGGAAGCCTGTTGGCATGATGCCCTCCCTAGCCACCTGGAGAATCGGTTTTCTCATCAAAAAGGTATAGGATCATAGATTTCATGCCTGGATAGGTTTCAAAAATATGCCTGGTTCAATCTGGTTAATGTGTTACAATTTATATGTTACGATCTCCTGTGCACGACATCAAACACCACTAATTTCCCACCAAATGACCTGGAAATCCCAAGCGCCAGGCTGTGCCTGGCTGACGCAGCTTGTGATCATTTCATGGCCATCAACTCACGTACCCCGAGGAACATCACAGGCTGCTGCAGCAGCGCGATCACGTTGCCTGGCTGGGGGGCCAGCCATTTGGAAATGAAGGTAGTGGGAGCTAAAACCCGGTACATCAAGGTGCAGCTAATGCCAGCTGTGGGTTTTTAGAGCCCATCAACATATCCAATGGTAACTGGAAAGGCAGGGCTCCCTCAATCAGTCCAGGCTGGTGGACTTCTCTCCATTTTAGACATGTTTTTCCGCAAAAAAACGATTTTCCAGAGGGTATACAATGCAAACGGAAACTTGACTAAACCTGGCCAAACTAATTCTTGCACATTCTTGGCACCCTGCAAACTCCTCAAAATCAAACGGCACAACCCGACTTGGAATCCCATTAGATCAACTACGACTTTCAAAAAATTGGAACGTCTTTCCTTCCAAACCTGGTGCCGAAACCATCAGCCCTGCCATGGGTTAACGCCTGGTCCCTATCCCAACTGGCATGGAAAAAGCCAGCAACAGTATATAACACCTTTGACACATCAGCATGCGTGTCTCCACAAAATCGGATGCCCCAACATGCAAACGGTTTCAATGTTGGGTGTGACCCCCGGTTTTGGACAGAAACACATATTGAAATAACTTTATATCACCATATATCACCCATCAGAAAAACACATATAGTCCTAATAACTAAGAAACTATATGGATATCTCAACTGTTCCCATGTCTGGACCAACAATCTATTCTTCATTCGTGAGCTCCTTACCTGGCACGGTTCACGGCCCATTTTTTCTGGTTACCCTCTGGTTATTTACGGAAACCACAATTTTAAGTTTTGCAAATCATAATGTTTATCAGTTTATCATCTATCAATTGGTCATTTTCCAAAGCTACGTCGAATATCCATGGTTTCCCACTATTTATCAGTATTAATCACTATTGTCCCATTGAATCCCATTATATAAATCATCATTTCTTGACGGTTTAAAACTATTTATCTATGGTAAAATCCACCATTTTTTTCTGGGCAAAGCCCAACCCGCCGGCTGCACGGTGAGATCCATTTACGTCTGCTTCACGCGCCATGTCCAGGGCGGAACGACCTGCAACTTCTCCAGGAGCACAACAGTTGCAGTGAACCAATGGCCATAACCCATGGTGGCGGTTAGCAACTGGGGTTACAGCTATGGTTGATACTCGTTAATAACGGGTAACATCCATCAATATCTATTATATAATAACTGTCAATATTCACTAACATCAATGGACATTAACAATGACTACCCGCCAGTAAATTGACATAGACCCTGCCAGATAAGGGTTGGAAGACTAGTTTCCACTAAAAAAATGATGATTTTCATGGTCGTTGTTAGTTTACCAGAGGCTAGTATACCTGGGGATAACCCACTTGGAGACTTGCGTTCACCAGGATTATTAACCACTTACGATTCGTGGGATGATCCTCCAACAAAATAACAGAACACAAGTAGTTTTTCACTTCAATAGTAGAATACTGGTAAAATACATTTGATAGGAATATGATAGGATATGGATATGATGGATAATACGGGGAGATAATATGGGCTATGAGCTGTGAAAACTAATGACGGGATATAACAGCCATAGCCAATCAATGTCGAACCCCCAAAAAAGAAACATATAGAAACGCAAAACCTGATTCAAATATATAATGGCCAAAGGTAAATTGAACCTTTTCTCCCTCTGCTTGGGGCTTACTATGAATCTATGATATGGAACCTGGCGATATGTTGAGGATAAAAAGAGGATAATAGGGACTCAATGTATACCCTAGTTTGCTAATAGGGTGGTTACCAAATCTAACATAATATTCTTGCACTGTTATTGGGGTAGCCTTCCCAATCAACCAGCAGAGTTTCTGAATGCCGGGTTGACATGAACTATGACATGCATGGTGGGAGATGCAGGCTGGTACAAACCGCGGTGGTTGGACTCTATCCACAGATGATCTGATAAAACAATCATAAAGTCCAAAAAGAAGATCACAAGAGCATGGAATGGGATATGGTATCTTTGTTGCACTTTGAAAACTGTTTTAACCATACAAGTAAAGAACAATACGGCTTCCCGTTTTTCCCCCATGAACATCTTGATTTCAATGCCATGTTGATGGCCAATCTTAGATACTCAGCATATTTTGTTTGCTAGGCTGACATGCCCCCCTTAAATGCAAAAGATTAGAGCACTAGACAATCCATCGTTGACTCAGCCGTGTCCGGGGTACCATCCGAGGTCTTCTGATTTGAATCGACTTGGGCTCGTAAAAGGATACCTCGGGTCGTGGATGCTCTAGGCATCAGTCCTCCAAAAATTGTGCTCTGGCACATTGCGGCATTCTGAAAATGCCACATTTTACCTAAGCGTTGAACCTAAAAGGCCGTGATTTTAGTCATCTGAGCCATCTGCCTCTCCAATTCTAATCTTCAAAAGTTTCGAAGGACAGCCATTCTGACAACTTGAGGGAAATGGCTGCGGGTGAAATTTGGAAATTTTGAAATCTTCAATGCTTGGGCTTCAGGGGACCCTTCAAAATCAAAAACCGGCTCAGAAAACATGAGACCTGGGGTGATTCTGACCCAAAACTAGCTCCCGAAAAGGCACAGCAACTGGCTAGGTATTCGTGCCATGTCAAATGCGCTCCACTTCCCTGACTTGGATGAAGGGAAAATCTATAGAAAATCCAACTTTTAAGTGGGACAACCAAGGGTTTCCTGTAGATTTTCCTTCAAGACCAGCCCATTACACCCGTATGCTTTACTGGTGAACAATATTCCTGAAGTCACTGCAGCAATTGCCGCCCCAAATACGAAGGATGTCACATTTCCCCAACTTGGCGGCAACGTGGATGGGGTAGATCTTCTCCTGCACAAAGTCTCTTTGAAAGTTCCCAGGCATCTTGGAGGATCATCCCCGGGCTAGTGAGTGGTTAGCAATCATAGCTGGACATCACCAGGGAACATCCAACTTGTGGGGCCATTGCGACCACTGGTTATGGCACACATGTGGCCAGTATCAAGATCAGGTTTGGCCCTTACAGGAAACAGGGACAAAACTGGTAAACTTTAGATACACCACAAAAAAAAACATGTGGTGGGGCCATATATTCCTTTGTTGATGTCCCAACATGAAGTCAAGATCCAAGATGACCCATCCGTCAACGACACGACCTTGTGCATGAAGGGAATCCACCCACTGCGCTTTGATCGAGGGGCACAAATGCCGCGCTTGAACCTCAGGGAGATCACCAGCATGTGGAGAAAATTCTTCAGCACCTACATACCAACAGGCAAATTAACAGTTGGCCATGGAAAATGACCCATCTATATAATATACATTTACACATATGTATACAGGATGTACCTATTAAAAATGGTGATTTTCCACGGCTATGCGAAATATTGTTAAATTATGTTAAATTAACAGAGGGCACATCACACACACACACACACCCACTCCCACAATGACAACTATGAACAAACATGAAGACTGCCGATCTGCGGGAACTCCTCACATCTTACCCGTGCCACTACCACTACCCTTTTGTAAACTAACATAACATAACTATAGAACATCACCATTTTTTAGGGGTAAATCAACTGTAAATGGCCATCTTCAATAGCAAGCTGCTAGTTTACCGGAGTGTTGCTGATGGCCCATAATTATTTATCAACGAACATCAACGAACCAACGTCCAAAAAGTCAACGGCCGAGCCCCATAACTTTCTTCCGTTCCAAGGCGCTTATGCTCCTGGCATATCCCGTGTGGCTGTGATGACTGGGGTGTGTCCGAAGGAAAGTTACAAAATGCCAGGCTGCATGTAGGAAAATTGGGTAACATGCTGCAATCTGCCGGTGCAAGATTGGGATTTAACCAGCACATGGGGCAGTAACTAACATGATTTTTAATTATAAGCAGCTTCAGCCCCAAAAAATGGATATGGGCCATATGGGTTTGTCCAAAAATGGTGGGATAAAGCCAACTTATGGTGTTTCAAAGAAGGTGGTGGGGCCCCTTCTATGGCTGAACTTAGCGTTTTTGCAAGAAGATCGCCATGAATATCACGCAAGAAATTGCCACACCAAGGGTGTCCAAGTTGGGTAAATATCATGTCAACCCCGGATGAAACTAAACCTTGGTTTGAACATGTCTGAAAAGAAACTCGATTTTAGTCAATTCATGGTACCTCATTTTGATAACCCACTGATCAAATCCGGGCTTTGAACAAAACCCGGGGGTGACAAATCCATCGGATTCACCTGCCCTGGTTCTCTAGAACAGGTTTTTTGGCTTGGGGACAGTGCTGGGGTCAGTAGCCTTCAGTTGCTGCTGAGCAAATCGAGACACCCAAGAAGTCAAATCAACACTTCAGTGACGAAAAAAATAGCAGAACCATGTATTTAATATGATGTATCAAACTTCGGCATCCCAATAAAAAAAAAGGCTACTGCCACGCCCAGAGTCAGGCCGAGGCGCTTCCAGAAATTCGTCCAATGCATCCTGCTCATTCTGCTGGGTCCATTTCCGAAATGCCTCGGATCTCGGAACGATTCGAACGATTCCGGTTCCACAGGTGCCACCGAGCCTAGAGATCTGAAATGAGAACAGAAACAGCCGGTCATCTTTAAGACAACTATGGACAAATTGAACTCAATGGATGCTTCAAATGAAAACACATGCACTTCAAATATGTGAAACATTCCAAAACCCCTTTTGAATTCGGAGACTCTTTGGTAATCAAACATGGCTTGGTGGGAAATCTTCTGGATATAAATGGAGGTTTTGAAAGATGGGAAACTCAAACTAAATGCGCCATTTTCCATAGCTATGTCATTCTGAGGGTATGAAGGCAAGCATCTCTTGAAATTTCACATGACCATTTCAACCTTGCCCATCTTTAAACCATACTAAGCTCAGTTTGTGCCACCAGACACCATTTTTCCCATCAGTTCACCTTACCGTTGGTGGGTACAAGATCTTTCACTGACTCGCCGGCGAGGACAGCGAAGGGGTGGGCGAAGTGATCCGCTGAGGTTGCCATGGCACCGAACGCGTTGAATGACTTCAAGTCAACGGCCCTGATAAAGAGGTGGTTGGATCACCACACTTGAGCATCAACCATGAGTTGCCGTTACCGAGGTTTTCACACAGCGTCCCAAGATGTTGGATATATCTGGATTAAAACGGTTTCGGGCTTCGGTGGGATGTAGAATAACATAATATAACATATGATTCTGACGCAATGCCATCACTATTCACAGATTTTTATCTAACTTTCATCGTGATATTTCAGCCAAATAGATCTGTGATAGACTGGCTTATCCCTTGAGTGACGTGTTCATTGCAAGAAATTCTATGGCTCTGTCAATGAAACTGAGTAGAAATTCAAATGCTGACTATGGTCAGGCCTTTCAAAAAAATGTGGTTGCAACGTAATTTTTGCATTTAACCTAAGCAGGCACCAAATTTTCAAACAACAAAATCCAAACAGGTAAATGTTGCTGGATGTTGTTGATTAATAATGTATAATAATGTTACATATCGATTTCATAAAAAAATAGTGAGTTTTATTATGTTATATACTTAATTATCAAATTCATATTCCCATTAGCATATGCCATATTAAATGGCTATAATCTTCCAATACCCCCAGTCCACCAGGGCTGCGCCTCCACGTCCTCCTTCCTGCATCCGCGCCTGCTTCCGAATCAGGGCTTCCGTTTGCCGTTGCCTGCAACAAATGGTGAGATTTTCCAAGGCCGTGTTTGATTACCAGAGGGTATACATATGAGTTTTTATTTATATATATATAGTCATATATGTTGGGGTTGTTGTGTAGATAAAGAACATAATAATATAATATATATATAAGTAATTCTTATACGCAAAAATGTATACTACCCACATATCATTATCTGTATGCATACATTCGTGTATGCGTATATTCGTATATGCATGTATATGTAAAAATATAAACGAATGATTAAGAGAGAAGGTAATGAAGGTGCTTCCCTGTGGGAAAGCGACTGGATAGGCAGAAGGTGGTCTCAAATAGGGATGGGCAACTAAACGTATTCAAAACTTTAAATGAATTTCCACCTTGCCAACCATCACTTGTGGTCAGGAAATTTTCATGCCATTCAAATCCACCCAGGGTGTGGACACCCTCGGGCAAGCAAAAACTTCAACTCCAAACCGCTCTACATTGGGTTGGGTTGCCACACAGCAATCCTCAAAATGCGCTGGGACGACTGCCTGACAATCTATATAACATAAACTGGAACCTCTTTGCGTAACACACCGCTTATCTTTTTTTTTCGCTATTCTAAATTCTCAACCGTAAAAAACACTGATATCTGGGTTGTGTACTTACAGCTATTGGTCAATTTTGCTGCTCAAATCATCGTTTCTGCTTGTGTCGCTCTCTTCCCTAAGTTATCTGTTTTTGATCAACTGATTCATGTGGGCAACCTCTGCCATAAATCTACCATTTCTGGATCATGTTTCCATCCCAGAAAAATGGTGATGGAATGGCTATGAAATCACCATGGCCAACTTTCGTACGGTGAACTCCCACGACCAAGATGCTTCTCGATGTCCGCATTGATGTTGCCATCGTCTCGAAAGCTGCGATCATTTCTTGGAAAGGCCGGGAAGATGAAACCCAGTGGAATCTGAAAACTCAAATGGATGTAAACGAAGGTTTGTCCACTGAAATATTATAATATATTAGAAAGTATGCTAAAATTGTGTGCTCAACGCTTGGATGCGCATTTTATTTATATAGGGATTTCACATGATTTCACCACAACAATGGGCATATTTTAGTGACAAAAAATAGGGGATTTTTGAGGGGTACGTCACCGGAAACGGTGATATGCCCACTGTTATAGTGGTTGGTGGTGATCATTTCATCACTACTTGAAGAAATATATCCCATATATAAATCACATTAAACTACCACTACCATCCACTACCCTAAGGGATATCACATCCTATACATGAATAAAATAATTCATGTATAAATGAACTCAGCATGCTTACAAAGCAAGTCCAGGAGAGCCGGATGCTGAGTGATTTTTCATTGTCCCGTTAAGTAATCGCTTGCCCCGAGTATCAATCATGGTTTAGGAGGGGATGAAACCACATGTTTGGGAAGGTTGGTGTTTCATATCTAGGGTGCTGGGATTAGGTGACTTATATGTATGTACGCACACACACACACACGTATACACACATGCATACATACATATCTTGCGTGATCCAACGAATAGTGTGAATTCACCGGGGAAACCATTGATCCCATGAAGTGAACGAATCTTTCGGACATTTATCTTACTTGTGCGGATGGTGTTCCCCACTTTGCTTCAGATCTGAAAATCTAACCCCCCGATTTGTTGAGCCAAATCGCGATGATGAATTCTCATGACTATCAACAATTTAATCATTTGTGAGCCCAGGAGTCGTAGATTCGAACATGCTATCAACAATCAGTCCGAATCCATGATGCGCAAAAATCACAACAAGAAAAGTATCAAGACTAGTAGCCCTTAAGGAACAACTTACTTGAGTAAATTGCCACACTCCGGAAGAACACCGTTTGCTTTCCATCATTTATGATAATGACCATAATCCAAATAAACCAGATCAAACCTGACAGAAGCAACAGTTTTGGCAGTCTTGGAAGAATCCCCGTCACAGTTCCCATCATTTATCTGGCTCCATGTCCCATGTTCAACCCTAGAACTAGGACTTAAATCTTTAGTAGCGTCTATTCATCTTAAGTATTCCTTTCCACCTAATCTGAACACCCCTAGAGACTATGGTCTAGTAGGGGAATTATACACATTTTGGATCATACGATGGGATTGTCAATTCTCCAACTATTGACCACTAGTAGTAACTGTCATTAAACATTACAGTACTATATTGGCATTATCAATGGATACTAACCATTCTAAATAGATATTGATGATATTGCCCTCTGGTAAATTAACGTAGACCCTAAAAACAATCTATTTTTAGTGGAAACCAATCTTCCAACCCCTATCTGGCAGGGTCTATGTTAATTCACTGGAAGGTAATCATTCTTATATCATGCCCATTGATTGATATTAATCATCCTAAATGGGTACTGTCGTGCAATGACGACTTTGCCCCAACTTTGCCCTTCGAGGCAAGCGTCTGCACGATGGGATTGCCGCGACTGGGCCGGCCACCGCGCAAGTCAGCGGCTACGGCCTGCTGGCAACGAGGGCAATGGGAAATCCCAGAGATCTGGGGGGGTGGCTGAAATGGGATGTTCCCCAGTTGTACATGTGGATTTTCCACGTTTATTCCATCGCGATGTTTGCAAAGGCTATGGAAAACGATGACACCTTACCCTGGCCACGGCCACCTATTGGTGCTGCGGAGAAAATCCTGAACCTTCAACTTCAGCCTTTTCATGAACTGATAGATCATTTTCAACTGCTCCAAACTATTCGCCAGTCAATTGTGGTTCATCATATGTCAGATCACACCAATCCAGAACCACCAGCCACGAGACAGGATGATGTTGGCAGATGACATGTAAAGGACATACAACTTGAAATTGCCTCGGAAGGTTTGTTGGATTGAGTTGGTCAACCTCTCAAGTAGTCGTCTTCCATGTTGGCGTCTTACGTCAAGTTGAGATCCCTGACCAGGCAAACAGCAAGAAACTCAGAGGGTTTCCAAAAAATAGCTGCGTAGGAGATTCGATGGAACCCAATCGAGCTCACTAGAAACCTGAGGAGCATGCTGCACTGGAATCGGCCCCCTGTCACTGGGAGATGTTGACGTCTCGCGCCTGATAAATGCTGCTCATTTTATGGTCACAAAGAGGCACAAAGATGCACGGCAGGTGATAGAAGAGCTCTGGATATGTGATGAAAGTATTGGTTAAGCTGGGTTCATTGGGTGACATCATGAGATACCGCAACTCTGTTGTAATTCATTAGGGGGTTTTGTTGGCGACATGACCTTTGAACTTTTGCTTGATCAGATTTGGGCATATCGTGGCAGTTTTGATGGGTCGCATCTCTGAAGACAATCTGTTTGCAGCTTCCGTGGGTGTTTGCATATGTCTTGTAGGCTGCTGTGCATGTGCGCCCGGTTCCCTGTAAGTTGGAATGCCCGGTGGCGAAGGACAAGAAACCTAGCAAAGAATAATGGGAAAGAAAACGCTTGAGAACTTTGGTGGTATATAAATTGATTCAAATTGGAGATGGCCATTTTTCACAAGAACGGACAGTAAGTAAGATTGAAACCATTATTTGGTCTGATGGAGTGCGGTTGATCAGCCCACATCTCAGCAGTGGCTGGGGAACTGTGCCAAGAAACCCTGAGCATACCAAAGAACGCTAAGAAAGAACCCCCACTTCAGAAACCATCTACCAGGATCTACCACCGCAGCCACTCAGCTATACCCAGCTTTTCTAGGAGTCTCTTTGCGCTCACTGCAGGTAAGGTGGAAACGATCCATTTCTACATGGAGCATCGCCGTCTACGCCCTCATAGCGTGGCACGGATTTCACGTAGCTCCTGGAATGGCCGCAAGTGCTGGAAGAAACGGCCCGGCATGATGAACCCTGCCCATGAAGGCTTTGTATGTGCATATCGATGCCCACGTATACGGTATATACATGAAGTGAAATGTGCTACAGTAGTTGAACAAAACATGATCCATTGCCCCTTGCTTTCTGGCTGATTACGGCAATTGGGGTTTGTATGGGTGCATGTTCAACTGCAAAATTAAGATTTCAATGCGTGTATTATGTGACGAATCATTTCAAGCTTAGGCATTCCTGGAACATCGAAGATTCTCCTGAATATGGACCCAGTTGTAAACCCACCTTGGAATACTTTGGAGCCTTTTTGGCCTATGGCCCCGCTGTCCTTGCGCCACTGCTCCGCAGTCATATGGCTCGGAAAGTGAAGTCGTAGCAAGACCTACTGGTTCAGTCTGGGTGCTGAGGACAGAATGGAAGAATCCACCACCCCTTTCACTTCTGAGTTCGCTGGAAGGGGTGGGGTTCATTATTCAAGTGGCAAGCGTCTTGGAAACCAAATGCCTGAAAAAAAGTGGAGTGAATACTCAATGCACATTGGACAAGTCCCAAAAACGATGATTCATCCAATCCCAGTGGAGTTTTCGACCGAGCCGGCAACTGTGACTTAACCCATGTATCTAAAACATCTATATGTAATTACCTACGTGCCTGTCTACCTATCTATCCATCCATCCCCCGCCCACCGGCTCAGAGGCGGCGCCGTTCGCGTATTTCACCTGGCGGACGGGAGCCATGTCGAAGTTTCGCTTTGATGGGGAAATTTGATGGGAAAGGAAGATAAATCAACACAACTTGGGCCGGGATGATGTTGGGTTTAATGTGGTTTAATGATGTTTAATTCCATGTTTAAATTGAAAAATGATCATAACAATAGAACGACCAGAAATGAGGAGAACTCAACAACCACTCGTCACCAATTTAAAATTTATACCTTCATGCCTCCTGTTTCCAAATGGGTTGGTCGAAGGGAGCATCTACAAGAAACCATGTTCGTCAAGAAAAAATCCACCATCAAACCCAATTCTGGAAAATTTACCGTAACAGTTCAAGTCAAGAACCCAACAGTCACCAAGAAAAACATCCTTCAGTCCTGTCATGTGAACAACAGTTACTTCAATCAATGATAGCTTCACCCCCAAGCCATCATCCGAATTGGCCCTCTGAGTGCGTGGCCACGACTTCGTTCTTGTTCTGCTCATCCTTGGATTCGGATCAAAACACCCTGGATTACCATACATTAAAATCAACTTATAAGGTAGCTCCATGGATCCCGCTTGCTCACGGAGGGTTTATCATGGTTTACCACTTTGCGCTTGACCAGCGCAAGATATACTGTTTTGCAAGCGAATTCTCCAGCCACTCAATCGGGAGCATCCCCATGTCTTGCAAAACGTCTCAAACAAGTGAATTTGGAGGAAGTCATCTACTCCGGGATGATCATATATCTGTAAGCTTTATTGGTTTTATTCTTTTGGTCTGCATCTACCGGAAACATGCATGTAATGTAGCAAACACAACAATAAAACATCCCCAATTTCACCAGAAATAGATAGTATCCGTGCAAACGATAAGGATTCACAAACCGAAATGAGGCCACCCCTTGCACTCACCGTAATTCCAGTGAGGTCACAGTGAAGTTGTTATAATTTCGCCAGATGGTATAAGCCTCCAAAGGTATCCAAAAGTCGCATCCCAAAGTCGACAGCATGCCGAGGCTCGATGAAGACCCGAGTGATGCCAAGCAATGGGATGCTCCCCTGGAGGTGCCAGCAATGGCTCTCTCTAAAGTAGGGTGGGTTTACACACCTGCTTCATGGCAATGTCATGGGAAAATGATAATAATGTTAGTTCAAAAAAAAGGGTCCACCATCCTCAATTGGGATTGAAACCATCAATTTATATGGATAGTTTATGGCATTGCTTTACTAACTGTAGACATGTTTTTCAACTATCCTAATCTGCATCCAATCATGTATGACCAAAAACATCAACAACTTCTGCAAAAATGACAGCCTCCTTATAATTTTTCCAACTATATCATGGCCTGTTTCAGACAAGCCCTTATTGTGATTTGGTACTGAAGTTGGGTTCAAACCATTCGACTGTGTTGAGACAAGGCAGGTGGAAACCGTGATCATGGATTCAGTTGGTGTGCTGCATCTTTTTTCGGCCATCATGAAACTAATCGTTCGACCACCATCGAGCCATTCAGTAATGAGTTTATGACACCACGTAAGGACAAAAAAAACACAGCGTTTTGCTGTTGTATGCTGATTTTCAAGAGTTAATTGGTGAAACACCGCCTCTCTTTAAAGTCTAATGTGTCTTTCCCCGCCTTTGGGGGCTCCTTCTTCTCAAAGGCTGCTTGGCTGTCCCAATACTGCAGGCCTCGGTGGTGAAGCTGCATGGCTCGGGTCCCCAGGAGAAACGGGGCATGTCACCGATAAATATGGGGTAGATGAGTGGTTTCAGGGCACCAAACACCAGACAGAAATTGAGGACACGTCCGCAAGGAATGTGCTGATAAACAACAAACATGACGGAATAAACAATGGAATGGGCTTAAAAATCTTAAAAGGCCTGTAATTAACCAATCGACGTTGCAGCTGTGAACAGGACGAAAGCACCTCGGGGCAAGAGTGCCAGGTTTGGACTCATGGCTATATTGCTATATTGCTATATATCCACTGTACATCTCAGGGACCCTTCCTGTTGCAGTAATCATTGGGGTGACGCTAGCAGACGTGGAAATCGGCTCTAAGATTACCCCACATAGCCTCATTATAAATGAAATTATATGAAATTGATAATCCCAGCAATCCTCACAGCGAACATTCGGCGCGGCGAACGTTGACTTCCATTTTTCTTCCGACGGTAGTACGGTAGCGAACCATCCTTCTGAATGACCTGTTGGAGGCGCCGTGTCTGGTTGCTGCAACGATGGGCCCGTACCAGTTATACAAGTTACACACATCAAATCCCATGAGCATGTCCAAGAAAAACAGGGAATACACAATTCTGAATGTCCCAAACATCAATTTGTGTAACCATATAGCAAATACCAATCAACAATAAACATGTGTGCACTTCCGAACTGCAGTGCTTCGTCCACAATCTGCCAGCGCGACCTCATGGGTCAACTCCATGTATCACCTGGTGGCAGCTGCGACGTGGAATGTTTCACATTGGGGGTTCTTAAGCCATGGGGGGATCCCCATTTTCTAAAAAACTCTAAGTTTGGATGATTTAGGATGATTTAGGGGTACCACCATTTTAGGACACCCCCATATACTGGTTTGTTCCTTGCAACTGTTGCGAGCCTGGGATGAGAGTCACAACCCTAGTGCACAAACCCAAACGCGCATATTACTCCTGCTGTGGATAAGTTGCCAGCTCGAACGGAAAAAAATTAGGGGACCCTACTGTGACCCCCACACGACTTAATTTCAAAAACAGATGACAATTTTCCAACAAAATCACCCGAAAAAAACCGATCCAAGAATGTGCAGATGCTACTTGGGGCGCATTTCCAATTCTGAATAGATATAACCATATAAAACCAAAATTAAAAGGGCTATATCCCAACTTACGGTGAACTTACCATGGTTAAACCATCAAAAATGAAACCTCCAGCTGCATCCCCAAGTATTTGGTGGTTCCTGGGGGCGCGGGCCATACCCTCCCCATTCCCATGCCTTGAGCGCTTTGCTCAGCATCACATCGCGCATGTACTCCTAGAAGCGCTGCTGATATGGGCCAAATTCACCAGTAATCGCAGGGTTAACCACCCAAAATGCGGCAAGATCGTGCCAAAACATAGGGATTGAACCAACCATGATCAATACTACATAAACGCCCAACAAAGATCGCACCAATGAATAATGGGATTTTGGGTAGTGAGAGGTACCTCAACATAGGTAATTCTAATGGAGAAAATGATAATGATCAACCGCGGAATTTTTCGGCGCACGTTTTCAAACAAATCCTAGGTTAATATTCGGGATGTGGAATCCTAGTTGGGTTCTCATTGCATGATTTTCTTCACCAGTTTCCAATCGTTTGATCACAAATGGTTTCCCAGCTCTTGGTTCTCCCGCGCCCAATTCCCAATCGAAACTGGGTCTTACAGCCTATCCACTTGTTTAAGCGTAGATGAAATTATCACCCGAAAATCCGTATACGTAGGGGCACCACCGGTGGACTGTATGGTTTTTCTCCTTTGGCTCAATGGAGATCTTCCAACTCTTGCACACGGGGCCTAGCTCAGCAACCTTACGGCGGCGGCAATGGCCATGGCTTCGCCAAGAGCCAGGCAAGTCACCCTAAATTGAATTCAACTCGACCTCGTTCCATTTCTTTTGGGCCTGGACACTTTTCATGGACCTTACTATAATTCTTTGCTGGACCTGTGCGCCCTCCTGCTGGACCTGGCCCTTCCCCACACCATACCCCCTGTGGATAGATTCTCCAGCCGCGTCTTGATCGCAATTCTTCAGACAGGAGGGGGCTAGAGCTGCGCTACCATGCAATGCAACATGGCAGGAAGCATTTCAGTACATTGTGTGGTTTCAGTGCCTCAGTGCCTCAGTGCCTCCTTCACATTCTGCCTTCTTCTCAATTTCTACTTGTCACACCTCTTCCGGGAATTCTCAGTTATGCAGGGGCTCAACTTGGTGTCAGCTTGGGTGAAAGTGCCTCGCTTGGGGTATTCATCTGGTTTCAATATCTAAACTTCCCCCCCTTGTGCCTCTAATCAAACTTCCTAAACTTCCTGCATTCATTGGGTTTCAATATCTATAATCTCTACCCTCAACAACTTCCTGCATTCATTTGGTTTCATATGTGGTTCCCCCGTGGCCTCCCCCACAATGTCTTGCAAGCATCATGTTTCAATATCTAAAGCTCTCCCACACCTGTGTCTCTGAGCAACTTCCTGCGGTCATGCGGTTTCAATATCTAGGCTTCCCCCCCTCGTCTCTCCACAACTTCTTGCATACATCGTCATTTGGGTTCAATATCTTTGCGCTCATATATATATATATATATATATACTCCCCCCCGGCCCTAGCCTCTCCACAAACTTCTTGCGATCATCTTGTTTCAATATCTGAACTTCCTCCCCGGTGTCCCTCAACAACTTCCTGCATTCATCTTGTTTCGCAATCTAAACTTCCTCCGGTGCCCCTCAGCAACTTCCTGCATTCATTTGGTTTGATATCTGGTTCCCGCGTTGCCTCTCCACATCTTCTTACATGCATCTAGTTTCTATATCAGGCTTCTCCCCCTCGTCTCTCCACAACTTCTTGCATGCTTCGTCAGGCAAGTCTAATGTCTAGGCTTCATCCCTCATCTCTCAACAACTTGTTGCGCTCATCTTGTTTCAATATCTAACTTTCTCTTCCCCACATGTGCCTCTCAATTTCTTACATCCATGTCGCTTCATACGTAGACTTCCCCCCCGCCGGCCTCTCCACCTCTTCTTACATTTATGTTGTTTCAATATCCGAACTTCCCCTCCATCAACAACTTCTTGCATGCATCTTGGCTCAATATCTAAATTCCCCCCGCCCTGTGCCATGTCAAAAAAAACATGTGCAGGTAAAAAAAAGGCGCCAAGGTCCAAAAACATCAAGCCCAATGTGAGCGCATATAACAATGGAGTTCCCCCCCACCCTATGGAGCCAAGGTCCACAAAGCAGGTGCACGGGTCCAAAAAACAGAAACCAAATAATTTGGGGCTGGAAACAAAAATCCCTGGGTCCAGCACAAATACATGCAGGTCCAAAAAAAAAATATCCCCACAGGGAGCAGAAAACACACATGCACGTCCCACGCATTTTTCGTGCCCCCAGGTCGGAAACAAATATGGCCGGGTCCACAAAACATGTCCAGGTCCAGAAAACATCCTGCCCAATAAACAATAATGAGTAATTTAAGTCAAACCTACCGCGAGGGTGGTGGATCACACGCCTGTGACAAATATCTATCGGTGTGTCCCATCATTTTCACCCGAACACACAACGACATAACCCCCCAGCCAGGTCACAGTCATGGCCTTGAGCTGATCCACTGTGGGTTTCCAACCTTTGTTTTTTCTGAGGCGGCGCACAAGAGATACCACAAGATCAGAAGGCTTCGGAGGATGAAGTGTCTGAGCCGGTGCTGGCATAAAGACTTTCGTTCCCCTTCCTCCCCGCCAGCGGCCGCATTCTGCTTCTTAGCCGTTGCCGTTAAGATGTCTGCTTGCTGATATCCAGTTCGCCTGAGTTGCCCACCCACAATTTCCGCATGGAAAGGCAGGCATGGAGACAGCACGAGGCAGCCGTTGAATCCGCTATATCGACAGGTGATTCAATCCACGCCTGTGTTTTTTGGTTGGCGTCAAACATTGCGTCGCTGAATTGCCGCTCCGTGGCTTGTCAAATGATCTTTAACGCTTTAATGTGTTGGACGCGGCAGCCACTACTTACTTCAGGCTGCCATGTGTCCCCTGATCAGCTCCCCCCTGAGACCTTCAACCGGCAATTGCATTGCTACATGTTCTTGAAGGCTTCGATGTTCCCAAAGTTAGCTAGAGGTCAAAACCCCTCTTTTATCTTACAGCGTGGCTTTCTACCTCATATTTCAGCTTCTGACCAGGAGAAACAAATTAGAATAATTAAGCCCAAAAGCTGTCTTTTATCTCAATCTATTTCGGTTTTACCCCAACAAATCACCATGCCTTGTCTCCAGTGTCCTTTTTGGGCTCGACTTGTGAGAAAGCGAGGGCTCACCCATGTCAGCCCTAAACATACCAAAACCATGGCATCCAAAGTGCAAAACAACCCCCCCAAGCACACAGTGGTGCTTACTACATCTCGTTTGGCAGTGATGGGAAGAGTAGGGCTTCTTTGGAAATCACTGTCCATGTCAGTCTACCAAGTGAAGCTATCCCTTTGTTAAGGTTCCCGGAATGGCGTAATGGCAACCCAGGCCATGCTGTCAACCCAGCAAAACAAACAATGTCACTGGAATATGCGGGAATTGTTTTTCGTAAAAAAAACAAGAGGGCCAGTATGGTCCAGTGGATAAGACGCATCCCTCATGCGTCAGACCCGGGTTCAATACCTGGGTGCAACACTAGGCGGACGGGCGGGCCGCTACCCGACCCCTGCAGTTAAGGGGATGAGCTAGGGTGTGGTCCGTAAAAACACTTTCATTTTTATAAAAAAACAAGTTGTTCGACTGTTCGATTGGGTAAATGGTGTATGGTGTTTTTTTTTACCCACTAATTGACATGGCAACCCAGCCCTTGCTTCAAAGCTCCAACGGACTGCCAACCGATAAACTCACTCAGGCGAAGGCGTGGCACTTTCATATTGGTTCCTCTGAGAAAACAAAGGCATCCCAAACTCCAATGGATTTGTCATGGCTTTTCATGAATTATCTTCCCCATTAATCATGTCATTGTGGTTCAAACACACCAATGGATACGGACCAAGATTCAACGGTATCATCATCCCATGGTTTGGATGGAAAATAAGAACTACCCTCTGGTTATGACTAACATAGCCATGGTATAGATGGCCCATTTATAGATGGTTTACCTATTAAAAATGGTGATTTTCCATGGCAAACCGTTAAATAACCAGATGGTAGCTATCAAACCATCAGCCAGTCATGGTTCACTGGAACTCGCACAGGTGGAAGCGCAACGGCCTCACCAGGCTCCCTTGTTATCGAAACGGTATTGTGTTCTTGCGTTGGAAACTGTATGTGCCAAGGTCTTCATTCTGACAGCGATCCTCACCCTCAAAACTGTTGGGCGTAGGGACCTGTTTTGGAAGCGTGGTTCTGAATAAAGCCTGCTAAGGGGGCTCTGAAGCTGAAGATAATACTTCTTCAATGGATTTTTGCACGGTATGCTCAGGCTTTCACATCACATCTTCTCCAATTCCCGACACAACAAACAACATGCACACAGGATTCACAGGATACATACCTAGGCAACGGCCTTAAAGCACATGCAGCCCACCCGACCAGTTGTTGCTAAATTAAATACATCACATTTTTGGGGAACCCCTGGCGACAAGTACCTGCAGTTGTGGCAAACAGGCCAAGACACTGTTAATCACATCTTTCCTCAGCTGATGTGTTTCGTCGGCGTTCGATGGTTATGTGGTGTCAAAACTTACATGAAAAGCACCAAATAGGGATACTATGAGGGTATCATGCAACTAACATAATATACTTACAGTACAGCAATGTGAGAAAATTGGATGACATCTTCGAATATCCGCTCAGTCTGTCTATCCAATAATGGGAAAAGGGCATGAAGGGAACAACATCTTCCACGACAACATTTTGCAGTTCTGGGTTGAACGTCAACCGTTTCATCCACTGCTGACCTATTGAGGGTGGGCACTATGCCCACTTTTTCCAGCCAAACAACCATGCTTTTATGTATTCATACATGGGTATGAGCAGAAAAAATGTATCCGTGAAATTGGATGGTTGATGGTAAGCAATGACAAAATCAGCGGGCCATCTTATAAAATTTTGACCCATGCCCGCGTCTAACGCGTCTTCACCACGAATGGCGCCCAAGACGCATAATGCTGGCGTTCTGCGTGCTGGCTTTGGCCGCCGCCTGCTTCGCTTGTTCCTCCCAGTCGTCCCAACCTCGCCGGCGTTTGCGCCTGCGAACGTGACCATCGAATGATGTTGTAATAGGTACATGGGGAATGGATGGAATTTACTGGAAGATGTTGAAATTATACTGGAATGTATGGGAGGATACGGGAAATTTTTGAAACACACGCGCGCATATAATGTAAATCAAAACAATAATAAATAAATGATTTTGGCAAGTGAGATGCGAACGGGTGCTACTCTTTTCTGCCACCCGTCCTGCACCACAAATCAATAGCCTTGATACACCTCCCCACTCCTTTCAGCCACCCTTCCTGCACCACAAATCAGTAGCCTTACTTAATGTCCTGCCACCCTGTTCCGCCACCCTTCCTGCACCATCATAGGTTTTGGTACCGGTTTGCTCTTCCAGATGTTTAGCAGGCAGTGGGTCTCTCAATAGATGGATAAATCAATACATAGATAAATAAATAAATGAATGCATATATATATGTATATATGTTTATATATAGAAATATGTGGTGGAATACGATGGAGGATGATGGGATATACTGAAACAGTGTGGAACATGCTGGAACACAATACAATGGACAATACAACACCAACAATCTCTAGGTATGGGTGTGTCTGAAATGAGGTATGCCCCACAAATCGCACTTTTTATAGGTACTAGTTTAATGATAATTGATCAATGGATTTATGGGTTCCTTATTTTCAGACAAACCCATATAATCATACAACTGATATTGGATATAATCGATGCCCTCTGGCAAATTATAACTGTTTGCTATGGAAATCATCATTCTAAATAGGTAAATCATTGAACTAAACGTGCCTTTTTTCACCAAGATTCCACAGCTATGTTAAATTACCAGATGGTAGATATTTGATGATCCATGATCACTTGAAAAGAAACACAACAAATCCAATGATTGCTTTAGCAGCTGAAGACGGTCCATCGCCACCCTAGTTCGCTGCAATTGGAAAACTTTGTGGCCGAGTAGAACCGCCGATTTTTGGGACACGTATCCCAAGAGCAAGACACATGACAACAGGAAACATGAAATGAAAAACAATACTTTGGGACAGTTTGGACCCAACCCTCGGTTCCGGGTTCTACAAGTTGCATGAACAACATCCTTGGCTAAAAAAGGGACTTCGCACTGTGAAAAAAAACCTGCAGCAACATATGCCCACCTGCTTTCGTCCTTTGTTGCGTCCTCGGCTCCCAGGGGTGAAATTGAGCAGGCCCAACTGGTAGAGGCCAAAGGACCCAGAAAGAAAACAGCGTGCTTTTCAGGGTCAAGACATGTATCCCGTTCACATCAAAGCGCGAGTCGTGGTATCTGATCCAAGAAATGGGTCTGTAAGAATGGCAATATCAGGGGCCATTTCAGGTGAATCTGCGGTGCCCAAAAAAGGCATGGCGCCTCATCTGATTGGTGGTTGAAAAATCCGATAGAATAGTGTTGGGGATCACCACTCCAACTTTGCGGACCAAATAATACCGATTTGAGCCCACCGGCTTGAAGTTCAAAGGAAAAACATGAGCTGATTGGTGGTTTCTAGTGCCAACCCATCTGAAAGATATTCGTCATTTGTGGAAAATCCCATGCCCATGGCTGAAAGATGTTGAAAGTAACTCGTATTTGAACCTCCGTCTGCCAAGCGGCCCCCGTGGCTGCAGGCGCAGTGGAAGTGGGAGTAGCAACCAGCTCCTTGCAAACCATTCTGCCCCAAATCCCAAGCTATATAACACTGTCCTGAACAATCCATGGCACACTCGGTGCTTACCTTGTACATGGATTGATGTGGGTGGTTTCTCAGGAAACATGCTTGTTTTTGTGGTTTCTCATTTGCCACATGCAGCGTTTCCGCAATCTCACGCTAGTGGTGGAAACAACCAGCCAGTTTTACAGGTATGGGGTGCTGAAGTCCTACAGTTGAAAAGGTACCCTTGCGCACGCTTTCAAAAAACCAGGTCGCAAAATAAGTCCGTCAGAAACAAGGTTGACCAAGTTATACCTTGGTTTTCAGCATAATAAGGATGTTGAAAACAACAGAAAAGAAACTGTAAATAACCTTTCGTGGTATCGGTTTGGGGAACATTTGGCAGACAACCTTATATTTGGTGGTTAAACATCTTCCCTACAAAACCAATCCATTCCTTGCCGATTGGTCGTTTGATCATATCACATTAATATCCCAAAAAATCCAAAAAATATCTCCCAAAATCGTCTGCCAATTTAATGATGGTAATCCAATGGTTCCTTACTGTCATGTTCCCAATATCTGGGCAAACTATAATAATTCACTAACCTGAAACTTGCGGTCATTTTGGGATGATTCCCCGTATTAACCACGATTGAGGTCGCAGTGAGGTCGTGAAAAAAATGCCAAGAATCATATGGTTCCATGATGGTATCTCCCCACTATCTCCTCCGCCCCAGGCCGTACTCTGGTGCAGTTGTTGCACTTCAGGCCTCGTGCCGCGGGAGCGCGAGCAACCGTGGATTTCGGGGTGGGAAACGTGGAGAAAACATGGGAAATTCCTATGAGAATTAGGACCCATGAGAATTGGGATACCTATGAATCACCAGACATGATGACTTGAACCAAGAAAAATCGTGGTATCATGATGGGATTGTAATGGGCATAGTTTACGGATGTTTACGGATTAATCCATGCAGAATAGCTAGGAGATAACCGGCAGAGCCTGTAGCTACATGCATGCCCACTTAATAAGTGGAACTGCACCCGGAAGCATGTCATCCAATCCCGATTTCCAAGATCATCCAGGGGTTTGAATCCAAACGCTTCCAAAAACCAACTAATGTGCTGGCTATACCCAGTTGGTTGAATGCACTTTATCCCACATTTTCTGGTAATTTTACACCCCAGGACCACCCTTGGAACCAGCTGAAATGGTCATATCATCTGTGCCCCCTCTCATGCAATGCCCCTAAAAGTCCTATAAAGTGGTTTATCCAGTTGGACAATTATAATACTTGCCTCTAGAAATTTCAGGATCGGTTCGGTTTGCTAATGTTTGCTAGCTGGGAGGTTGGTTATACATCCCATTGATGTCCCATCCATATCTCATCAATGTCATTAACTATCCCACTTGTTGATGGAACTCAAGCATCATCTTGACTGGCTAACCCAGGTTAACCTCCCATGGCCCATTGAATTCCAAATCCCAGCGTCGTTTTTCCCCGTTGCTTTCCCCACACGCAGGGCACTCCCAGGGCCCCGTGGGCAACTCCACAGGGGGTTTTGCCGCTGGCACCTGGGCATCACAGCGCCCATCAACAGGTCAAGGCGATTAATGGCCAGTTGAATGGATAAACTAACCGAACTGGTGAGAGAATGGGATATAATGGGTATTCAAGCTTCACAAATTGGGATTATTTCTTTTCCGAAAATGGTGAAACAACTTGCAGACTTGTAGAAAAAGTAACTAAGTTTTAAGAAACACATGGGATTGCGCGTTTGAAAATTGCGTTCGACAGTCGAAATTGGAGGTTAGATCATATGGGCGTGGAATAGTATAGGATCACGTAGATTACGACGATCCTGGTGATCTTGACCAAGGTCTTGGGGTGCAGATGCGTGTCCAACAAACATACGCATCATCATACAAAGCAAACCTATATACACTCCTACGATTCATCTCCCTTTCGTTGTCGGTTGTTGGCTATATGATATGCATATCCCATGGTAGGTATCATATCCATGCTTTCTACTGGTGGTTACTTGTTGTATATATCTCTATATCCCTATTGTCAGTTATAATGTTATTTACCTATCATGTTAGTTTTACTGGTAATCATGGTTGATAATAGTCAATAGCTAGCTCTTGATGGGTAAACATAACTTTGTCTATATTCACCAATACTAGTCAATTACTGGATATAGTACATAGTATTGATGGTTAAATAATAAACATATCTATGTCCCCGTCATTAAACAATATATAGCAACTGTTGTTGATAACTCTTGCTGGTTAAATATATGTTGGTTAATGGCTATATATATATATATTTAAATATATATATATATATTTAAATAAATAAATATATATATATATATATCTGCAACATGCCTGTTTAAATCTATTTATATAAACCGGTTCAACATATTATATATATATATATTAAATATTATGTTGACTATAGATCTATATCCCTATCATGTTATATCCCCATCTCCCAGCCGCCATGGTCACCCTCGGTCACACCTCCTCGCTGCTCGGAAGCTCCGAGCCGGTCGCGGCTTGACGGCGGCGACGGATGGCCTCGCGCTTGCGCGCCAGCGCCTCGTCCTGGAAACAGAAACGCCATGGGTCCCGACGGTGCTGAAAAACCCGGGAGCACCCAGGGATTATGGGTAGCTTGAATATGGTTACTCTAAACTAAGGTAACTATGGAAAATCTCCATTTTTAATGGGTAGATCCACTATAAATGGCCATTTTCAATAGCTAGGCTAGTTTACCAGAGGGTAATACATATTTAAAATATGTCAAAACACCACTGGCAGGAAAGCCTGCAAAGCAAACTCAACATTTTGGGTGAATTTTAATAATTCAATAATATTCACGAAGCCGACATGGTGATTCTAGGATAATTCCCTTAATCCATTGACCATCATTGACCATCATGCCAACACAACATTCCTGTCCTCATCTGAATCACAAATATCAATGGCGCTCATCCGGCCTCGCAACTCCAAGGCAATGGGCTGGGGTCTGCCCAGAATACCACACTCGAACAGCCATGCATCAGCGGCGCTCTGTTCTAAGCCTTTGGCCACTTAGGTGCCCATGGCGCTCTGTTGGCGAAGGCCCGTATCGGTTCAGCTGAGATATTAATGGGATATTAATGGGGAAATATGTTGGAATAAGATGGATATAAATATAATATCATATAACAGACATGTTCAGCTATCATTCAGCAACACCTGCTCTTCAGGAAGGTATGGCCTTGTGATTTTATCTTTGATAACAACGCAACAGTGAAAGATGCACCCTGAAAACGCACGGGTTTGAAATGGCTTGGGTTCCTTGTTCATCTTGTTCATTTTGTTTGGTCACCAAAACATGTCAATTCCTTCATAGCCAAGCCTGGAATGATTCAAACATTCAAGCCATGAAGTTCGAAGATCAAGGATTTCTTTTGCCTGAAGAATCACTGGATGGTGACTGTTCCGGACACTGCTGTTCAGGTGGATCCTCCGTGTCGTGGCTCCGGCGCGGCTTGAAGCTACAGGAGATGCCGCTTCAGTGGAGGTTGACATTTCCCAATCATATTTGTCTACAATTTGCAAAGGATGAACATGGGTTATGCTGATTACCACCATGGGTTTCCTGCACTGATTCACACCAACTGGTGCGATTTTAGGGCGTTCCTCATTTTTTGTGCACGCTAATGTAGTATGGCATTGGAAAACGCGCCTTTTTTTGTATATACATTCGCAGATCATTTTCTCATTTCAAGAACTGGATTTGCAGCCATGCCACTTCCATAAGAGGATACGACCACCAAAACCATGAGAAAAAAACATTGAAAAAAACCATCAAAATCTTGGTTAATCTCCATTTTTCATGGTTTAATGTTACCATTAACCATGGATAAATGGCTACCACCAATCTTTCATGGCTGAATCATGGCTGAAAATCTCCATATTTTTCTGCCTGAACTCACCGCCAAGTGACTGCCTGATCGCCAGCACCGCAAGCGATCAATGGATCCGCCTCGGTGCGGGAGGCGTTGATTAAAACCATCAACAAGTGGGATATTCCATGTTTAACCAACCAAAATGGGGATTGAACCATATATAGTAACAATCCAAATCAATATCCATATATAGTAACTGGGGTTTAATTCACTGGGATATTCCATGATATTCCCGGGATGTTACTGATATATCAATGAAATAGTCGTGAAATTTCATGACATTCATGGAATACGAATGGAATATATAATACATTTTTTTTTGCCTCCTGATCACAAGTTGTTGGTTTCTGCTATGGCTGCCAAGGGCTTTCTGATGAGGATTTATGGGCTTTTAATCCCTGAGCAACCCTCAAAAAACATGGTTTAGTAGGGATTTTACACATGTTTGAGACGAATGGTGGTATTGGAAATATTTGCACGATTTTGCACGGTTCTCACCCACGAACAAGCACGCTTACAAGGGCTTCACCGGCAACGAGAGTGTCACCGAACCAGGTGGGTTGAAACACGATTTGAATCTAAATCAGAAGAAATTCACCAAGCTGAAAAGTTTTTCACCTTTTCGTGTTGCTACCCGTACTAACCAACATTAACCAACCTTTTTTTTGGTGACGTGACGTGAGGTCGTTGTTTTTTTGGATCCTCAGGATTCGACCATCAATTACCTGGGTAGGTCCTGGTTCGGGTATTATATCATGGGATATGAATAAAACTATCCCATAATAACTGGATATATAGCTGGATATATATATAACTATCCCACACTATCATAATAAAATCTGGTTATGACTAAGGGTTTGCCATGGAAATCCATCCATTTTTAATAGGTAATTCATCTTTTTCTATGGGTCATCTATACCATGGCTATGTTAGTCATAACCAGAGGGTATGGGATATGAATAATACGATCATTGAGGATGTTGATGTCCTTTTCTTGGATTCACAAGACTGGATATATACTGGTCATGGGATATGAATAAAACCAGTATTTATCATACCATTACTGGTCATGGGATATGAATAAAACCATGATTGCCAGTACTGGTTGGTGGTTTCAACCTACCCCTCTGAAAAATGATGGAGTTCGTCAGTTGGGATGATGACATTCCCAACTGACTGGACAAATAAAAAATGTTCCAAACCACCAACCAGCTAGTAAGTAGGTCCTCAGGAGTCATCATCCCCTTTTTCTAGGCTGGGAAAACAAGTTCAAACCACCAGCCAATAGACATTTCCCCTAATGTTGATGGTATGATGGTTATGTACTCCAATGAGCCTATCAGATCAGCAGAAATTCTGTACCGTAATTCCTAATTTACCATCTATGTTGTACATGATGGTTATTTACGTTTTTATTACAAACTAAGATTAGTAGTTTCCAACATTTTAATATTACTATCATTACGCAGTTACCAAATATCCTGCTTTGAACCCGATACATAGTGATGGTAATACTTTCCTTCATATTCCATAGTCCCATGTATGTCGCTGAATTGTAACACTTCGCCTGACGTAAGTTTGGCTATTTCGGAATCGCTACCCCAATTGCGTCACCATCATTCCAGTTGCGTCACAGTGACATCGTTCTAAGTTATCCATATTACCCTGGTTATGACTAACATAGCCATGGAAAATGGCCCATTTATAGATGGTTTACCTATTGAAAAAATGGTGATTTTCCATGGCTATGTTAAATAACCAGATGGTAATCTATCCGTCAAAGCAATCATAGGGAAACAAATCACTCTAAACACTCTTCCGTAGGACGTTCCCATGACTTCAATGGGACATATCATCGTTTTATTGAGCCGGTTGAGCCCTCATTAGATGCCTTCGCATTTAGAAGATCTGCTGCCCAGCGGCGTGATCCTGCGCCCTGGCAAAATGGCGGAAGCGAAAAGCGACAAACATTGAGGATGTTGATGTCTTTTCTTGGATTTATATAACTGGTTGGTGGTTTCAACCTACCCCTCTGAAAAATGATGGAGTTCGTCAGTTGGGATGATGACATTCCCAACTGAATGGGAAAAATCAAGCCACCAACCAGATAAGTACCATGAACATCTACCATATATGAATACATGAAAGTCAATTCAACCAGTGGATCATGGGCCATGACAACATCACATCCTACAACACCTCTACATAAAGTCAAGCCATCTCCCCGCGTTTCGGTGTATCAGTCTGTCATCTTATAGGGGGTACGCGCGAGCGATATGGATCAACTGTAGGTGGCCCAGGGTTCAACTGCCTGGAACATTCTCCTGGAAAGAAGGAAGGCCGGCAATAGCAGTTGAACAGCATCCCAGTTAGCCAGCGAGGGGGCATTGTTGCACCCAGAGGTCAACAATTGCCGAAGTGAGCGAGCAATTATCAGCCCATGATGCAAGTTCTTCCAGCTGGATTCTGTCACCAGACTTTGAACACTGAACCATTCGTGCTGCAACGTGGGGAGCATCTTTGACCATTGAAATTTAGAGACGCAAGGAAACACATGTTGACACCTTGCTCCCGGTCAAGACAGGGGCTGAAGTAAGCAAACAGAAGACCATGAAGACGCTTGGGTTTCGATGGCCTGAACATAATTTCCATAATTTCAGGCAGGAAACAGGACATTGAGAAATATCCTGACATTGAGAACCTTGCTTGAAATACAAGTGCAGGATATTGCAGGCATAGGATGCAAATGGATCCAGCAGTTTTCTACATCTATTTGGGGTGCCAGCTGCACCAACAGCGATCAGCACTGCCTGCTCGATCTCATAGACGAACTGGTGGGTCGCCTCTTTCCTTCACACCAAGGAGTCTGGGAGAATTGGCTGTTCCAATGAGGAAAGCTGTTCCACAAAAAATGTTGGCGTTTACCCCCCGAGTATATTGGGAGTTCAACCGTAGGGCTCCAATAAGGTAACCCTGGTTCTTCTAAGCGGCTCATGAATTCCCCCACTTTTCAAACAAATTGAAAGCACCAGCCTGGTTTTGATAGGACCTGGTATATGACGTTTATGACCTTTGGAATTTGAAATGGAACATTATAGATGGTTTCCCCATCTGACACAATGGGGCACTTCGAGGCTCATCCGAGTGAGGTGTCGGTAAATAATCCTCCCAGTTGCAGCCCTGTCAACATGCTTTTCCGGGCCATGTTTCCATGTTTGATTTGTGGGGGTTATCAGTTACGAGTCATGGGAACTCTTCCAAGTAGCAGTACCAATGGGTTAAATCTCAAATTTGTCTGGTGAAATCTAAACTTTGGCTGGTTTGGGGGTAAATCCCGAATTTTCAGACACTCAAACCAGCCAAATATCATATATTATTATATTATCATATATAGATCTAAACTAATAATAATATAATATATAGATCTAAACTAATAATGTTTGCAAACACCTGCTGGGCTCCCCTGGCTTGCTCGGTGGCTTTAGGTGTGCCTAGCGACGGCTCTGTTGACAGCTCTGGATGTTGAGAAAAAATCACGACTTGGGGGCGCAGTTGAGGTACAAATGGGTATAACCATGGTTATAGCCTCTATAAGTTGGCATATAACACCTATAACTATTGGCATACCATGGCCCTATATCCACTTATAATTTGTTTAACTGGAACTGCACTTCCAAGTAAGCAAACCGAGGTTTATGGTGAATATAATGGCATATTGCAATCATCTGATGAGGGTATCATTGGGACAATATCGGATATAGAGTAACTCACCAATTCATCTGACTCTTTAGGTATATTATCAGGATTGCCTGACAATATCGCCAACAAAAACCGGGCTTCAAAAATCAACAATAGTGATAGACGTGTGTGTGTGTGCGCGTGAGAATCAGGTATGCCGCCAGAATGAGAATTTCAATGGGACACATTAATTTTGGGGCAATCATGGATATTCTATTTTCACACGCGCCCATCTATCGACAGTTTGGTTGGTTTTAAAAATCACAAGCCCAGTGGGGGCCGGCTTTGTGGGGCGACCATGGAGGGCTGGACAGCAGGTTTAACCATCGCAGGCAAGAGTTTTTTTGCCACACCCTCTGGGTTCCTCCAGAATAGAGATAATCTGCTACCAAACTGGTACTTGTTGGTGGTTGAGCCTTACCCCTCTGAAAAATGATGGAGTTCGTCAATGGGAAAGATGACATCCCATATATTAGGGAAAATAAAAATGTTTGAACGCATCCAATTAAACAACCCCTGTTTCTTGCTTGGACCCCCTTCAAATCCACCCCAGGAGTGTGGAACCTTGGCTGGCAGAGCGGCAAAAAATCGCTCCTGCAGCGAGTATGGGCATTGGATTTGATGATTTTCACCGACCTTTCACGAGTCGCTTGCCCTCTATCTATCTATCTCTCTCTCTCTCTCTCTGTCTTTCTTTGTTTCTTTCCGATCTGGGAGAGTCACATACGTGACATTTTGGGAGTGCATCTTGAATCTTGTTCTCATAACCAGCGTCAGCTCTTTGAAAAGGTGCTAAAAAGAGCTAGGCGCAAAAATAGGCGCAAAAAAAGTGGCCTTGGTTCACTGTGGATCTCCTTGACATGTCCCCCTGACATCCCCCAACCAAAGAAATAAGGTTGGTGGGATCCGACATCTGAAACAACACACATTTTAAGAAACACAAGGCATGAATACTGACTATGCCAACCATTCGCGAAGCTTCACCTCAATGTTGAACGCTTGCCACCGTTTTATTACCGTAACCACTCGGCACACGTGCTCCTTTGCGGACCAGCCAGAGCCCCAACCCATACCACTGGTGGGAAACTTCTTGCGCAGGGACTCCAGGGACCAGCTGGCCCGTTGGAGGTTTCCCAAGCCATGGATGACTTATTGAAACCCAGTGGCCCAGTGGTGACTTGGGGATCCCCTGTTAAAAGAGAACCCTCCAACATTCAGCTTGAACAATGAGAAATATATTGGGAGGCTTGTAGCCGGCAATGTTCCAACGTGGATCCTATGCCTGGGCAATCTGGTTCAGTGGCCTGTGCCATCAATCCTTCATGAAGGGTAATGTCGACAAAACCAATTGAAAACAGCCATAGAACTAAAACAAAGATCATGTCCGATAGAAAACAACCTATTTTCTGCAGTTTCATGTCTCCATTTGCTTCCTGGCGCAGTGCAGTACGTGGGGGTGCAGTTCACTGCAGTTCCACTCAAGAAATAGCTATGTGAGGCCACAACTATAGGGAGATTTATGGGGTTATTAATTACATGCTATTTCCAAGGGTTTGCACGGTTTTTACCTTATACTTGTTCTCAAATTTATGGTGGTATAACATGGTATAACGGTATAGCACCAAACTAATACCAAACTTACATAAACTTACAACATGTTTGTCCATCCAACAATGCACCCACCAATCACCCACCAGGACGCATCCTCAACTTGCCCATGACTTTCAGGGCCTCATGGCTCCGTGTCGTTCCGTGTCGTGGTCTCGACCCATTTTTTAAATCCAAAATCAATCCTGGTTGGTGGTTGACCTACCCCTCTGAAAAACATGAGTTCGTCAGTTGGGAGGATGACATTCCCAACTGAATGGAAAAATCATCCAAATGTATGAAGCCACCAACCAGAATCTATTGTAGACTACTATCAGGATCATGATTTCTACTCTTATCGTCTTTGAGTTTTGGTCATTTAAATAACTGTAGAATGACATGCTTGGGGCTACAACATCCGCAGATCGTGTTGAAAAAGTATGCAGAAGTGATATGATGCGAGATGTCTATATGTGTTAAAACACCAGCCTAACTTCACCTATCATTAACCAGAGTGGGCGTTACCGTACCTTCCCCTACCCAAGTTCGGCAACTTTCGCTAGATTATGTCTGACTGCAAATACGATTGCATATAAACATCCCCTCTGGCGGAAGTAAATCACCGCTTGCTAACCAACACTGGTTCTTCTCCCGGGAAGTCAAGGTAACGGACACTGAATGATTCTGCGCTACTTGGGCGGGTCACCAAATGGATTGAAAACAAGTAAAATTAAGTGGTCTTTCTGAGCTCTGATAGATGCGCATGCTTGTCCTGCAATCAAAGGAAATCTTCTAAGCCAACTGAGATGGAGGACAGCGCCCCGGGAACCCACACATGTTTAAGTATTCAAAACCTTCGCCTGCTCTGGGTCAATACCAACATCATATCAACATATCCCATTAAAAACCAATACGCGCATATACAGTGTATATATATATATGTAGATCTAGATATACACATATATGTAGGTATATCTATGTACATGTACTTGTTCTATGCCGTTCATCTCCTCAAGATCCATAGCATCAGCAAACGTTTCAAGGCTCGCCAGCCCACCAGGGCGTCCAGCGGATATCTCCAGGATCTGGGCCGCAGAGCAGAGCTCTGTTGCTTGCGAAACGAAACTGTGGTGGCTGAATTCAATGGTTTATGGTCGATATAACTATAGTTAATGGTATGTTCATGGATGTTGATTTATGGTTTATGGCATTAATAGGGCATTATATCCATAAGATTACCCTATAGCATTAGTTATGGTAGATATAACTTTATCTAATGGATGTTAATGGATGTTGATCCGAGGGTTTATAATGGAACATCCTACAAAAAATGGATGATGACTGGGGTACACCCATTTTAGGAAACCTCCATATAACTATAGTTAATGAGTTAATGGATATTAATCCCCTGAACGATAGCTAAGTTGGTGCCAATAACTCCAATTTCACTATGGTTTATGATACGCCGATGACTATAGTTATATAATGGGGTTTAAAAACCCATTTATCACTGGGGGTCCCACATTGTAGTGGATCTAATGTTAGTAAAGCAAGTAGTACACCACCCATATGGATTGATGGTTTATACCAACCATTTTGCGTTTTTTTTTTTTTAAATGGTAATTTTGGGGATGCCCTGCATGGTCCCAAACATGTGTAAATCTCTATAAATGATGGCTTGGGGGTGTTGAATTTTAGGGGGAAGGGATTGTTCATGAATTGGGGCTCCTTATTTCGAGTAGTTAATGCATGTATCATACCCTCCAAAAACCCTGGACATGGAACATCATCTCATTCAGTTCAACGATTATCCCGCATTTTCCGTTTAAAAGTCGGGGTTTCCATTGCCATGATATATATAAATTACCAGAGAGCGTTAGGAATCTTAGAACGATGGGATTGTCCAAGCAAATCCCTGAAAAAAATGAACGAGCGCACATGCCTTCATTTACGGCAAGAGATCCATGGTGACTTGGGGATCCCCTATTTTAGGAAACCTGCCCTTTAGTTAGTGACTTGATTGGTGAGTTAGTGGGTTCGTGACTGAGTTAGCTAGCTACAACATTTATTTGTGAACCGGTCTTGCCCCAGGTCAAGGTCCTCCAGAATCTCCATACCACGGTCTTCGGCTGCGGCTCTTCTTTGGTCACCTTCACCTGCGGCCTCCGCAGTTTCTTCCACTCCTGGGACCTCGCTGAAGTTGAGCTAACCTTTCTAAATCACTGAAGGTGTGACCAGATGCAGATCCCTCTAAGTCCTTCTTGGCAGCCACTGCTATTTGGTGACCTTGGGCACCTGACAACATGCCCTGGGCCAGCATGATCATGAGCAGCATGTAAAGAGATGAAGGTGTGTACATTCCCATTCCTGTTGGTTCATATCACCATCATTAATCTGGCGAACTTGTAATAGTAATTCACGAGCCTGAGATCATTGTTGGGTCATTCTGGGGTGATTCGCCAACTTAAATCATAATCAATCATTATGAGATGGGTTGGTTGAATTTGCCAACCCATTCATCATGCTGGAACTGAAGGGAACACCAGGAAGGTACGTTCTACCTATGATTGTAGAGGGAACAGTCCCAAAATCCCAAATCAATCTGGAATAACAATTGTTTACGAAAATTAGCTCGTCCAATTTACATTACACTGGACCCATGTCCAACCCGAAAAATCTTCATAGTTTGAAATAAACTTTGTTGATGGATATTATTCCCCAATGTTCCCGTTATGTTTCCATCATATTTAAAGCTAACAAAATGCTCAGCACCACTGGTTGATACTGTGCACTGCGGCGCCTTGACCTTCTCTTCAGCCTGGCTCTGGGGAACTATTGGTTTTGCACGGCAAAGCGAAAGAGTGTGTCTAACTGGGTAAGATTGGGATTTACGGAGGATGGGGATATGATATACCTAGCAGAATGCAGCTACCCTGTAGTAATTTAGCAGTGTGCTATGGAAAAGCCACCGTTTTTATCCATTTTTGGTATGTAAATTCATTGAACTAAATGGGTTGCTTTCCATAGCCAACTGTTAAATGACCAGGGAGTAATAGACCTCCAACATTTCTGGTGATATTGGGCATGATCTTGGGTTTAGGGCTTGCCGCATGGATAATAAGAACGATATCGCTCAGAATAATCAATGATTCATAACAATAATGATGATGACAATGATCCGTTAATGGTACTCATCAAAATGATTACAGTATGAAAATCATACTCATTAAGAATGGATTATTTTGGCATAGTTATCCCCTCTAACCATCATTTCCACGGTTCGGTCGCAGTGAGGAACTATAGTTTTTTTCGTGTCGGGGATGACCCTGAGGTCGCTCAAGAGGAAAAATCTTTGACACTAATGCTTGCCATTGCTACGTGAGTATATGGTTGGTGGCAATGAAGTCCTTTTGCAAACAGCAACAGTTTAAAGGGGGTTGTTCGGCATGCTATTTGCCACCATCTGTCTGCTGGTTGCCTCATCCTGGTACTGCGTCTGGATACTGGAGTCCTTAAAAGACGCCAGCTCCTCCCTTCTAGTAGGAATCTATAGGAATCTAGCATGTCAGTTTTCACTTGGACCAAACAATGGCCATATCATGATTGCCGACCCCTAAAAATCGGTGTCACTTAGTCACCCGTCTATACCTGGGCCTATTCTGTCAATACCTCGCCTCAAACCAGCAAATTAGGCAAAACATATTTTATGACGTCAACACACACATATACATAGATATCATATTCCGAGCAACATGGGGAAGCAACACCTTCGAACTGGAAAAAATACATATATCAGACCATGTTGTCCCCACGCAAAAGAAGCATGGACAACACATATAAACCAATGATATACCAACCATTCACCACCAAGCTGATTATCATTATATACAAAGTGCTATATCATATGTTTCCCACCAAAAGAGGAGCATGACTGAACATATTGAACCAAAATAAGTTCTATAAAAACATCTAGGGACCAATACGTTTACCACTTATATAGAATAACCGTAACCAGAAGATGGAACAAGTTGGAACCCTGGACATCATGGAATACATCATCGAACTACAATCGTGGACATGTTTTCCGACATCTTTTTGAGGGGATACTATAGTTAGTTGGGGAAGTGCGAAGCGCATCCCAGGAACGGTAATAGGTTGATAATCTAAATGTGACTAGGATATACTCTGTATATTATTAGGATAGAGAAGCGATATATACATTTACTTGAAATCAATCATTACATGGGGATGTAGTAAGGATACAATGTGGATCTAATGGTGATATTTGTGTTTGAAAATAAGCACATGTCAACCATTAAAAACCATATCTAATTGCCACTGAACATAAAAGATTGGGACATCCATGGGCATCTCCGATGTTTGTTTGCTGGCTAAAGTACCAAAACAGCAAAACAGCAAATCTCCATTGCATAAAACATTATACAAGCCAATATATAACATTACTAAAAAATACAACGAATCAACCATTGCACGATTCTAAACGCATAATTAAGAGTAAACATTAGAAAAACACCTAGAGCCTAAAAACCATGACTGGTACACCTGTCTCTCCACCGATCATGGGCCGTGGAACCAGCGCGCCTCATCTGCTGCCTGCTGCGCCAGTGGCTGTTTCTTCGGCCCCTCTGCCTCGCCAGAACCTGTCAACCAGCACCACCAAAGGTTTCGTCCCTACCTGCAAAAATGGTGGTTTAATGGGATTTCATGGTTGGTTAATGGGGCTAATGGGATTTAAGGGGATCTAATGTGGTTCAACGGGATTTAAACAAAGTCTAATGGAAGCTCAATGGGGTTTTACATACATTTCAAGGGGATTAAACAAGGATCTAATGGGATTTATATAGTTAAATAGCTAATCTGGTTTTATAACTGCTATCTTTCTGTTGGGATTATGAAAGGTATATCAAACTAGTTAATGGGGTGAACCAAAATCAAGAAGGATGACTAGGGAGCGCCGCATCACTCTGCTTCCGCCTCAGGTCTGGGTTTGTTTTTGGCTTCTGCAATTCTTGGACTCCCAGAAGCATGGCCATTCTTCGAGCGAGATCTGATCTGCTGCTGCTCCTGAACTCCAGCCAGAAGTATAGGCCTTATGCAGCGGCCGGGCTTTGCCAGTTAGGCATCTTGCAACCCCTGGTGAGCTGACTGCCATCGACTCGCCAGGAAACCCGAGCTCGGTCAAAGTCTCTTCCAAGCTTCGGATCCTCTTTGAGGAACTTCACACAGGACAAGCTGCATCTAAACTTGAAAATAGCCCCACATCATGGCCAGTCTCAAATTTGTCAAATGCCCGATACAAAAGCAACATTCTAGAGTATACATTCCATACCATTCCATCACATTCCATCATGTGTGGCAAAAATCAAACCATTAACCAGTCCTTGTAGGAACCATTAATCTTCGTTCATCCCTTTGTTATATGGCTAAATATCGCTAACAATCCCCATTGATGGCTGGTTAAAAAAAGCACCATTGGGTGGCCTTTACTGCAGCAGACCCTGGTTTTCCCGCTGCTGGGCAACTTTCAAAGTCGAAGGGCCAACTGGACGACGAACTCTTGGACCTGGATTTCTTGGCGAAAACCACGCCAAGATTTCTTGGCGTTTTGTGGCTTTGGGATGGGGCCCAATGCTTTGCAATATCCCGACAAACAAGTACAAAAATAACAAAGCATTATATAAATCATTATAAATCCTATATATATATATATATATATAGTATAATATCTATAGTATAATTAAACAAAATTATATATAGTATAATTTGGAATGCTAGAGCCGACAAACAAGTACAAAAATAACATATGCGAATTTTGGTTGAAAATAGGCGATGATACAATTGAAGTCTATGTAAATCTGACAAAAAGGAGTTTTCAAATTTGTGGGTACCTTCGGGTAATCAAACATGGCCATGAACAATGGAAACTTTAGTCCGATAAATTTCCCAATTGAAACCCCCATATTTGTACCGGATTTCCCATTGCCCGTGTTTGAGTACTGAAGGGCATATTCCATTAAAATCTCATGATATCCACATGTTATTTTTATGATGGTTGATACATCCAACTTAAATCTTCATGATATTCCCGTGATATCCTCGTATTTTAACAGTCAAATCATACATGTCCCCAGTTAGTAACTGGGTAAGAACCATATGAAGCACCCATTTATATAGGTTACATAGGGATTGTATCAGGCTAAGAGAAAACACATCTACCTGGGAGCGCGGTTCCACTTTTAGTTTAAGTGGAAGTACAACCATATGAAATACCTCAATCATATATAGGAGACTCCCGGTTATATAGGGTTTTAAGTCATTTGCAAACTGGGATGCACATCCAAGCGCCCGCTTGTAATCAAACATAGCAATGGACAATCCCCATTTATAATATCTATAGATCATCTTGCCAAATAAACCTCCATTGAGTTCGGGGAATTTGCAACTAGCACAACTAGCTATGTCGGATGACACCAGATGGTAACCATCCCCGGTTTTGGTCGAGAAGTTAAAATCGCCCATCTATATACAGTATATGATAAACATGATGATTTACCTATTCAAAATGGTGATTCTCCATAGCTATTTCAAATAACCAGAGGCTACAGCCGGGTCAACAAACATTGTAACTTTCGTCCACTGGGTCCACGGCGCTTGGCTGACCTGGCGAAAGGTGGCCCAATTCTTTGGGATACTATAAGTATACCATAGGAAGATATATAGTATCTATAAATTATTCATATTGACCCATAGGGATCTATATACTTGTTGGTATAGGGATGCTTATATTTTCGTACTTTGGGATAAATTATTTCGACCTTTTTGGGATAACATAACATAAAGAGGATACTAGAGGTAACATTACCATGCGGTAATCAAACCTGGCACTTGCAAATCCCATCCGTGATTTAGATTGTTTTAGTGGGAAAAATCAGAAAGAACTATTGCTGGTGGTTTTTCCAAGCGGCGCTTGGCCGGCACAACCATCCAACTTGCAGGGTAGGACTAGGCTGGTGCATCCCTGCGACTTTTCCTTGCGGTTGGCTACATTTTGGCAAAAACCTGTACTTTGCTGAATTTTGGAACTAAAATTTGCCATCTGCACTGTTCATCGATTTTTCCATGGTGTTCATTGATTTACCCAAAGTTTTCATCGATCAATCGATTTTTCCATGCATAACATGCACCCGGTGAACATGTAGAATATAGGTTGAAGCACAACCCTGTTGGGCCTAAATAGTGGCATTGGATGCTATCATAGCGTTGGTTGGTTTAGGGTTTATTTAGGGTTGGTTTAGGGTACTTTAGGATTGGTTTAGGGTTGGTTTAGGGTTTATTTGGGGTTGGTTTAGGGTTGGTTTAAGGTTTATTTTGTGTTGGCTTAGGGTCTATTCAGAGTTATTTAGGGATGGTTTAGGGTTGATTTAGGGTTTATTCAGGGTTATTTAGGGTTGGCTTAGATTTATTTAGGGTTGGTTATGTTGGGTTGGTTTAGGGCCTATTTAAAGTCTGTTGAGGGTTGGATTCAGGTACATGTAGAGATGCAAGGTGTGTATATAAAGATAGATAGATAGATTAGATTAGATTAGATTAGGTTAGGTTAAATTAGATTAGATTAGGTTAGATAAGATTAGATTAGATAGATTAGATTAGATTAGATTAGATTAGATTAGATTAGATTAGATTAGATAGATAAGTAGATTAGTAGATTAGTAGGTGAGAATAGATAGTTAGATTAGATTAGATTAGAATGGATTAGATTGGATTAGATTAGATTAGATTTAGATTTAGACTAGATTAGATTATATAGATTAGATTAGATTAGATTAGATTAGATTAGATAGATTAGACTAGATAGATAGATAGATAGATAGATTAGATAGATAGATAGATAGATAGATAGATAGATAGATAGATAGATAGATAGATAGATAGATAGATAGATAGATAGATAGATAGATAGATAGAGAGAGAGATAGATAGATAGATAGATAGATAGATAGATAGATAGATAAGATAAGGTTAGATAAGATAAGATTAGGTTAGATAGATAGATAGATAGACAGATAGATAGATAGATCGATAGATAGATAGATAGACAGATAGTTTAGATAGATAGACAGATAAGATAAGGTTAGATAAGATAAGATTAGGTTAGATAGATAGATATATAGATAGATAGATCGATAGATCGATAGATCGATAGATAGATAGATAGATGGATAGATAGATAGGCAAAGCATGGTAAAGCCAAAAAGCCACAGAAGCCACAAAAGCCAGGCTGGAAAACAAAAAAAAATCACCCAAACATCAAAAAATCGCCAAACAAATAGCCCTCCTTAACTATTGGTTTTCGATGGCTTCATCCCATCCCTGCATCTGGATGGGAGCGCTCATGACTCGCCATGGGTTTTTCAAAACTTCAACATGATCATTTCTCGAGCCATCTGCATTATTCTCAGCATTTTTTTTTTCAGGCGTCCCATCCCCCATGACCCATAGATCCAGTAAACCCATCCCCCTGGATTTGTTTCTGGAGACCCCACCTGCAGGTGCGGAGATCGCTGGCCCTCGCCCCTGACATGTCAGGAGGAAATCAACGACTTGGATATGCAACTCACAAGCTGGCACCTTTCCATTGTTTGTAGTGTGGGATTCGCCAAATGCCATGACCAATTTTGATCTCAATTTGTTTTTACGACTTTCTGGTAGAAATTAAAGATGGTTTACTAATCCCATTCCCCTAATATTCAACACCATTCTAAGGTCCCAAAGGTGTGTAAATCCCCTACTAAACCATGGTTTATGGGGTGGGCTTGCCGCCTGATTTTTTGGTTTCCCTGGCCCTAGATTTGATAAATGCAGTTGGGTTATCAGGTCATGCCCAGCTGCTTTGCAGATCCACCTTCCTGGAAGAAAAACAACTACACCTGGGGGTGCAACTTAGGTCATTGTTATGCATATAACTCCCCAACGATTTCAAAGCACCCCAACAAATGTCTGGTTATATAATTATATAATTATATATATATACACATAATTATACATACCATTACTAGTTGGTGGTTTCAACCCCTCTGAAAAATATTAGTCAAATGGGATGATTATTCGCAATATATGGAAAATTAAAAAATGTTCCAAACCACCAACCAGATTGTATATTCACTTATATCTGGAACTGCACCTCCAAGCACACACCTTGTGACCTTGAGCTTTGATTCGTTGCGAACCTCTTTTGTTGCTCCGGTTCCTAAGCTTCATCCATACCATGCCGTCGCAGCAAGCCTTCAAGTTTGACCACAACTTTGGCTCAATCCCTATTTTTACGGGTTAAAAAACTCTGTTGGCTTTTGGTTTATACAATCATTTGGAGGTTTCCTGAAATAGGGATGCCCCTAAATCATCCATCTTAATTGGATTTTCCATGAAATAAACCATCCAGCTATGGGGGTACCCCCATTTATGGAAACCACCATTTAAGTTTGATAAACTTTAGAATTCCCATAGCTAGGTCATGTCTAGTCTTGAACACGCCTTCGGAAACAATGAGGTGTATGGCATTTATGTCGACATACTTCATTTACCCACTGGTAATCAAACATGGCAAAGGAAATCCCCCATTTCGTTAAACATGATTTACCCATTTGAACAGGATTTCCCACGTTTGATCACCAGAGAGTATACTGAAAATCCACCAAGTTTCACCTACCAACGGACCCTTCCACGGCTTTCCGAAGGGATTCCCATAGCCAACCAATGACCAATCAACACCTGCGGCGGTTGGGGGTTTCGGGTCGGCGCTCGCAACCTGAGCTCCGGCAGAAAGGGATGTTACACAAGTGCATGTCATTAGACATACCCCCAAACATAATTACACTATTAGATGATAATATAATATATATATATATACTTTGAAAGGTGATATGAACCACATACATATACATATACACTATTATACGCTTTCATACACTATAAAATATATGACTGAATGTATATATTTAAATTACAAGAGAAATACAAAGGAACAGATAAAGAAAGAACGTGCATGACAAAAGAAAGAACACGCCCCACAACTCCAAACCTCTCACTCCAATTCTCCCGGCCGCAGGGGTTGCCCAGAGCTGCACTGTCGTCGACCAAGTAGCAGCAGACTTGGGCTGCACTGTTCCCCATCACCTGGGGAGTTGTGGCATCATGGATCATCACCTTTTAAAGAAATGGGGAGAACATGTAGTTTTGGATGGTTTTGTTTTTTTTTCGGTAAATTCCGTGATGTTTTTGGGGTGTTCATCGTATTTTCCCTTGCGGAACAACCCATATTTTAACCATCAAAAGTGGGATGTACCTTGCAGAACCTACAGACATATAGAAACAAGTATGCATACAGTATATATACATATAAGATAATATATATATATATAGATATGCATTCAAAAGATGCGCAGCCCAGTCACACATCTGTATATCGTTTCAAAAACAATCTAGGCCAAAAAACAGGGTGAGACTCACCATCAAAACCGTTCATCGAAAGAGTAGCAAATTCATGCACACTCACCTGAGGCCCATTGGAAAAAAAAAAAGGACCTGATGCCACCCCCCAAAAACAACAACTAATCCTCCAAACACTCTGACAAATAGCAATTAATGCCCCAAAGAAGTGATTCAAAACCAATTAGTACGCATCACCCAGAAAATATCCATACGAACCATATAATACCCAACAAAATCATAGGCTGATACTTCGTGGTTCATCCCCAATATAGTAAAAAAGTAATCCATCCCCAATTATATAATGGCTATATCTACTAATAAGTACTACTTACTAATCAGCAATTCATCCCTTAATAGTAGTTACCTAGTAAAAATAATGACTACTTACTATATAATCCCCAAAATGTAGTAATCATCCCTGCAGTCTGGATAGCACCACCCATGTCTTGGACCCCTGACAGCTGGCCGGCCCAACGTGCGGGAGGACTGCGTTGAGCCAGGGCGCTGGAGATTCCAGCGCCATGAAGGTGCCGTGAAAGCGAAAACACTGGGGGGAAGAATGGCAAGATCTGTTTAAAAAACAAACTCGTAGTGGTTCTTGATGGTTCTTGAAGGTTCTTATTAATCTTAAAACATGACTTTTTAAAAATTGATTTAACGTGTTTTTATTGGTTTCTAAAGTTGTTTTTTCCTTTGGGTATATTCCATAACTGGAAGATATACTATGGTTGTCACCCACTTAGTGCACTACCCTGTGGTAATCTGACAGTTTAGTTCGATGATTTACGGTGTCTAAAAATTGTGATTTTACACCGCAAACTGTTGGTTTACCAGAGGGTAGCCGACAACTTGTGGGGCTGGCACCTTTTGATTGTTGTATTGTAACAAGTTGGTGATAGAAAATACCACGTGGAAATATGAGGGGGACAATCGCCAAATTGAAACAGGAAATTAACATGTGATCTACACTGTCACTTTGAAAGAACCCCTTTGGCATGGTCACTTACACCAAGGAATACCAAGGATACCCACATAGTGCAAACCTCTTGTCATGAAGGCTCAATCATCAGCAAACATCACTCCCAATACATCCCAATACCATGATCGCGTATCCAAAGCTGTGGGCTGACTCCAACCACTCCAAGAAAAAGTGCGCCCTCTGGCAATACAACGTAACTATGGACATCACCATCGTTACTAGGTACAGTAAGCCATCATGAATCATCCATGGATCATCTTCCACAGCTATGTTAAATAGATTTAAATAATCAAAGGCTATATAAATAGAACCGGGGCCGGTCACAAAACCTTAAAACAGTGGGGTGTTTCACTCTGGACTGGTGTTTTTTTGACCACGGCCTGACGACCTTCGACTTTCAACAGACCAAATCCCAGCAGCCCTCTACCAGGACCATCCTACTTACTAACTGGTTACCAATAATCAAGTCCGATTAGATATCTATATATCCATATATATATATATCTATACCTATATCTATATCATACCTATATCTATATGTATATCTAAATCTATATCTATATCATTCTATATCTATATCATTCTATATCTATATATATTATATAATGTAGTTGGGCTTATACTTATAAATGGTTATATATATACTTTTTGGTCTATTGGACAAGCCCACAAATCCGGGACTTCTCCACCAGCACTATACTGGGATGATACTCATAGCTCCAGCACTGCGGCCGCGGCGTAAATTGTTTTTACAATGGCACCGCGGCACCTGTTTTTACCACGTCTCTGCGACCTACCCGCCGTGAACCGGAATGAGATCACAGGCAGGATCTTGCGACCAAACGCAGCTTAGCAGTGGGAAAGTCTTGAAGTCTTGAAATCTGGACATCTAGTTGTGCAGAATGAAATCATTATCGAGGGAGAAAAACTACAATAATTTGGCGATGATTGTCTTCGGATGATTGTTGCTACTCATCATTTCTACTTATGGTTTCTGGTGAGGCCCTTGCAGGGTGATTCAAGGGTAGTTTCCTATCTACACATATCTATATACACATAACATATAGCACTCTTTCAATCAATTTAAAGGATAGGTGTGGCGATTTCTGGCAACCCCTGACCTCAAGTTGGTCCTTGCGACCATGGCAGTGTCCACTCAGCAGGAGCCAGCGTGAGATACGGATGAACCAGGTCTATTTTTTAGGCTTACCCTCTGGGAATCAAAGATAGCAATGAGAAACCCCCCTATAAATGGCCATTCACAGGCGAACATTATTCCAAGGGGGCCATTGATAGAAGTGAAACAAGATTGAACTGCAGGATAAGACTTACCAAAAGGATGGACACAACAATAGTCAGAAGGATGTGTATGAGGCTATTTCAGTATCGGAATCCATGGTTTTGGGGTCCCCGATTTCAAGAGACACCATACATGGCGCATTCCGACTCACCTATGAACAGAACTGACCTGCCGCAGAATTGCTTGAAGCCCCAAAAGGAGTTCAGGAGGTTGCACGGCCCGAAGCAATTGTAGCATAGCATAACCGACCATGTATATGTGTATGTCATATGTTACATACACCATGTTGCATAACCCATTATCATTTGAACCATTACATCCAATATCCCCCATTCAAAACCCATGAAAACTCACCTGACGCAGCACTGACGACACGAGTTGCTGTTGAATGTGGCCTTACTGTGGGCTTCGTATTGGGATGGTTGCAAAAAGAATGATTCTGAAAACATCAGCTCAAAAAAGGCAGTGACCTCATCAAAAGAAGAAAGGAAGAAATGATTGAAAATCTCACATTAATATGAAGCTTCAATGTGGACATCAAGATAGGAACACCATTTCCATTCCTTTTTTTGGGGACTAATTTTGGTATACCTTCGTAACCAAACTGGAGCTTTCTTTACCATTCCAATCTACGTTGACAAGTGCAGGCTCCGAAGGGTCTCAGCTGGCTCGACGCGACAAGCCGTTGCTCCGAAAATCAAAAGATAACAAAATAAATTTATGTGTTTCATATTGTTTCATGTTGTTTGGCATGGCGACCAAAAAATACACACACACATATGTATATATATATATATATATATGCGAAGTACACTTAATTAGAACACCATCCCATTTTTGGCCACCCCGCTTGAAATATGAGGTATTGTCAGTATTGTCGATCATGGTAGAGTCATACAGCTTTTTCCTATGCTCAAATCAGCTCTCCATCTCTCTCCGGGTTTCATGGGCCCTGTCGCGTTGCCAACGACTTCAGTTGTCATCACTGTCAGAAGCTTCCTCCGCTTCCTCCTGCTGCCGGGAAAATGGATCGGGCCGCCATGGTGGGGGTGGAGTGTATGTAAATAAATAAATTATATAGATATATATATATGTATATATATATATTCATGTATGTGTGTATATAGTTATGTATATCCATAGGCACGTAAGTATGTCCAGTGACCTAAAGAAGGTGCACTCAAATGGCTAACCAGTTGAAAGCCTCAAATTGAATCATCACCGAAACCGAGTCTGAGGTGGCTCAAATACGGTGAAATCCAAAACCCTTCAAATCTCCTCCTCTTTATCTTCCTTGGCTTTGGGTTTCTCATTTTTCTCCTGCAGCCGCGGCATGAAGAAATGTGCGATAGACAGGTCCCCAGGCTTCAGCCTTTTCAATCCCTTCACATGTCCAAGTGATTGGGCCCGTCAAGCTAGCTGGAACGTGAAGAAAATACCATGCCATCCAAACAACATACACCATTAGAACCTGGTGTAGTCAGTGTAGTCAACTAACCAACCGCCCAACCGCCGATGATTAGGTACCCAAAGAAAGGTCTACAGTCTACAGTAAATAACTAGAAATTGTAGCTGGTGAGTCCTACTTTCATCTATCCTTTCAGCTATGTTCCAGATTTTTCAAGGAATAAATCGATTAAATCAGCACTTGCAAGATCTTACAGGTACATAAGTTGGATGATCAAAAAAATGCCGTGATCAATTGTGGCTTAATCAGGTTTCTCAAATGTTTCTTACAAGTTCTCCCATGGATCATCAGGATTTTTCCCATTGTTTCCCTGCCATGTTTCCAATCTGTTTCCATATTTGTGCCATTACGATGACCATCGCAATTTTCCACATTGTCTTCCACATGCTCCAATATCTTCCTCATAAAAATCGCAATTTCTTTCAACATCTTCAACATAAACAAATCGCAATTTGCTGAATCAGTTCCCCGTCTTCACCATACAACACATCAAATTCTTCAATGTTTTCCCCAAATCAAGTGGTGTTTACCCAACAAAAAAACACGGCCGTCCTCCTCATCGGCCTTCTTGGCCTCCTGTGTAGAACGCTTAGGCCGGGAGAAACTGAGGGGTTTCCCCCCTCAAAAAAACCATGGGAAAATGATCTAAGCAGTGGGAAAACCATGGGAATAACCATGGGAAAACGATGATTATCATGGATTATTAAATGATCATGGATAAAGCCAAAAAACAATGATTATTAAAAGATCTGGGAAAACCATGGGATTAAAATGATCTTTCTGTTCCTCTTCTGTTTTTTAACAAAAACAAAGGAAACGATCTTCACATATCTGAGTTTCTATAGAGAGGACCTACATTTCTCATTGCTGAATTGTGTCCCACAGCTGCCCCGACCCTGATGATTTCGAACTGTCATGGGAGGCACGTGCGTGCCGCCCAAAGGTCTGGTACTTGGGAGGTCACCCTCTGGTAAATTGACATACCCATCGAAAATGGCTACTTATTTAATTAGTAAATCATAGAACATCATAGGGGGCATTTTCCAAAACTATGTCACAAATTGCCGGAAGGTAATCAAATATGGTTTGCTGGAAAATCATCAATTTATAGATGATTTTTCCAGTAACACCATATAACACCTCTATTTACAGTAGGGGATTTCTCGGTCGTTGCCAGCAGTTCCCACTCCGCGTCCTCTTTCTTGGGCTCTGGTGCCTGGAATCACTTGTCATCGCCGGTGCAAATCCACACCAATCTTAGATACCCTGCAAAACATCACAGTTTATATAGCTGGTTCATTATTCATGGCTGAAGGTGTGCACACATGTGTGTGTATATATATTATATATATGAATATCTTAATATATATGAATATCATAGTATATGTAATTATATATCTGGCTAGTGCTAGATGCACCAAAAAACTGAAATCGCTGTTCAGTATCACCCATTGCAAAAGATTGAAGCATCAAGCTATTCATCCAAGGTCTGGTCCAGGGCCTTGATCACCACCTACAATGGAGATGGCTTTGCTACTTGTTTCACAGCGGGAGATTATAGTTGTTATTAATAAATTATTTTCACCCCAAAACAAGCCCCACTTGCAGTATGGTTAATTGTTCCACGGGGGCGGGATTCTTCTTTACGTCCTTTGGAACCCCCAAAAGAAATCCTAATTGCAGTGTGCTTTCTTTTTTCCATAGGGTGCGAGGTTTTTACTCTTGCGAAGCGGCAGTGCAATGCACACTTTGTCACAACAATTTCATCGGTTTGTTTGAGGCGAATAGAAATTCATTGCTTTCTACGCTATTCCGTTCTTGGGCAAAACACGGTTTCTCACCAGTGTGTGCGCGCGCGAGTAATTTTGGACACACTGCTTAGCATATATCTCATTTATCCCTCCCCCTTAAAATTGAATGCTCCCAAGAAAGAACATCAACATGAATAGATCCATACCAACCTGCGTTTATTTTCAATGTACAGCAAGCAAAAAGGATTACAATGAACTACCTTCCGGTAATTTAACATAGCTATGGCAGCTTTTTCGAGGCCATGGCATGTGACTAGTTCGATGACTTATACCAGCTATGTATGGCATCTTACAATCATTAACGATCCCTGTTATCTTACATTATATGATATATGATGCCCTCATGATACCCTCCAGTAATCAAAAAGGGCAATGGAAAAATCACCATTTATTTATAGATGAATTTCCCATTCAAACATACATTCATATATAAAGGATTTCCAAGTGCAATGTGAGATTACCGGAGGGTATATAACCCAAGTTACAGACTAGTTATAAATCCCTTTTACAGCAATGGTATACATAATAATCCCTATCACCCACAATGTGGTACACAAAGTATGATCCATAATGTTATGGATTAAAGTGTGATTCCTTATTGTTATGGATACGTGCATCCCAATCCAATTGACATTGTGCACCATCATCCCTAGATTCAGGGATAATTACTATATCCAATTCCTATTCATTCATCTGGGTAAAGTATAATATTTCACTAACCTGAAACTTGCTATCATTTCCAGATTTCAGGTTAGTGAATTAATTGCTATGATTCATAAAATGATTATTCACCTGGGGACTTCCATTTTGGGATCATTCCCCTTACGGCTTCCCAGGGCTCGGGAGAGTGAGGTATCCGCCTTGGCCATCTCCTCGAACATGTCGTGCTTCCAATCTGCCACGACGTTGCGGGGAGGTGTTTCAATGTCTCGACGTTTATTCGTTTTAAACGGAGGGTGGGCTGGGAAAATGGTGATTCAATGGTCATGAAAGGAGAGCTTTTTTGGTGAATTAATGGAATCTAATTGTGATTTAGTGGGATATCATGGGGTTTCTTCAGCTAAGTTGGTGAACATAACTAGGATACTAGGCTTACTGGTGATATAAGAATACAACATTGGATTTAACCATCAAAGATGAGGGTTGATAGTTGGTTGGTGGTAAGTCAAACAAGACTCGGCCAACTACTCAAGGATAAAGTGCATGGATAGATCTTTACTCTCTCTCTGTACTTAGATGGGGTTACAAACCAAAGAACATAACTCATGGGGACCTTCCTGCATGAAAGGCTACTTCGGAAACGTTTGTCCAACCTTGATGCTCGCCATGGACAGCAGTGGCGTTGGGAGGTTCGAAGAGTATCGTCTCTCTGAGGCTTCTCGATGGAGACCAAGGCGCCCCAATGGAGGGCAAGTTGCAAACCTTCGACTCGATTTCTGTAAGCCTCTTTTGGTGATCAACCACCTCTTTCACCGGATCCCCCACCTTAAAATGAAAACTCTCCTGATCCAGAAAAGCTTCAGACGTCCAACCCGTGTGTCCAGCATCCAAATTCCAAAGGCGTTAGCAGTGTGGTCTCTCGCCTTCTACTGATAAGATGGCTTTCATGGTGGCCCCCACTACGGATATATACGGATGGAGTAGTCCCGTTTCTTGCCAAAGATGAAGCATAAGACTTCCTGAGCCGCCCTGCTGTCAGGACTTCCGCCCCGTCGTCGTTGTCCCCCGCTCTCCTGCGACATTGGGGAAAGGTGGGGTTCTAATGGATTATGAAGAGACTACTGGTTGGTGGCTTTAACCCTCGAAAAAATCTGATCATGAATCTCATGAATAGGCTGAATAAGGATCATCATCCAATTGCTGGATGGATCATTCAACATGTTTCAAACAACCAACCAGCCATCATTGAACCACCAACAACTTCGGAAACAAATGAGACGCACAAGGGCAAACAAAGTTTCAGAGACTTGGGTCAGCAAAGAAATGGGAGAAACTGGGAATTTGAGCGAACCAACCAAAATGTCCAAACGACGAGCAAAACACAATGTTCAGTAAATTAGGGTAAAGCCTCAAAAATGGCCCAACATGAAGGCAAGAAAGAGAAGAAACGATAAGACACGTTTGCGGTTGAGCCCCCAAACCCAACACTGGTCAGAAACCTTACTCATCCCAAATAATGGTGGTAAAACCAGCTCAAGGATGCTCAAGGGCTTTTACCCAACCAAACGATGCTTTAAATCCAAAGCTCAGGAGTTTCTCTTGATGAAATCACCTGGAAACTGAGCGTAGAGTCGGCCATTCTTGTCAGGTTTAATGCAAAATGTCAGGGTGGTATTGCGCCACTACTGTTTTGTCTTTGATGTGCCACAAAAAATCAAAAAATGTGAAGCACATATATAATTATATATATATATATGTTTCTCCATCTCCTAAAATTCAATTTTGGACCTACACACCCAAGGCGTACCAATTTCCGAAGAACATGTTACACCCCGCCATGGCTACTTCCACAGAATTCCTGGCGATCATCATGGTCCCTGTACCTAAGGCGTCAAGCACGAGTGAAGCAACCACGCAATGCCAGACAGAACGCAGGCAACAGCTTCTCAGTTCGGAAAACCATAGAACATGCAACCTGTCCGTTCTTGGGTGCCTCACCGCACGAAGTGCTACGCATAAAATGTCTATCTACCTCCTTCTCATATTACAACCTAAACATCCCGTTTTGGACACCTCAAGACTATCACCAAATAAAGGCCGTCTCTGATATAGCAACCTCACTTTTGGGGGAAAAACATGCTCTAGCAATGCTTTTAATCCCATCCCCCTAATATTGAAAACCCCGAAATGGTACCATATATGATATATGTGTAAAACCCCTACAAAACCATGATTTCTGGGGGGTGTTTGATATTAGGTGGAAGGAGATTTAAATTTTTACCACATCTGCATCTTTTTTGGTGGTGCTATTTCTACATCTTCATACGTTTCTGTTTCAACCAAGGTGCCATTGCATCCGACCGCGGCCACCTGACTTCTCGGCCTCTAAGTCCAGGTTCCTGCGTGTTCGCCGCGGGGTGTTTTTTAACGGATGGAACATCTTACTTGCGGGTGCGGCTGGGGTGGATGAGTGTACCATGGCGAGTTCAGACGATTCCCGCCAAGCCCTGGTGCCGGCTGTGCCACGTCCTCCTTGTCCCTGACGCCAAAAATATTCACGCCGCGGTACCACCAATCACACCGTGCGGGCGCCTTGACGGTCCAGGCAGCGGTCTGGAGACACCCGTCCGCTGCCATCTGAAGCCTCGTAGAGGTAGTGCTTTGTCAGAAGACAGGCTGCCAACGATTCTCATGGTCTGCCACATCAACCCCAAACCCATCACTACTCAATGGGCAAAGATCCCCATCCTGCAGAGCTCATCTAACTGGAACTGCGTCCCCAAATTGTCGCCACGCAATCAAAAACTCTGGCGACATATTCATATATATATATACAGTGTGTGTATATATATATATATATGATGTTTTCAAATTTGTTTGGACAGCGTTTTGATTCTAAAACTCTTGAGGTCTTACTCTTCATATTTTCCGAAGTCTGGCTGGGTGTTGATCCCGTTCCTGCCAGAAAAAATAACTGGTATAGCCGTGGGAGATTAAAAAAAAATATGGTGATTTCTACACATTGGGATTTCCAAGGTGCTGCTATTGCAGTATATTCTAGCGGGATATCATTGAGCTTGGGTTTGATGGTTTGATGGTAGAACCAATGCAAACCCAACAAGAAATAGGGCAACGCACTGAAAGCTTGGCTATAATCCATCTGGGTATACTCCAACTCTTACCACAATCACATTCTTTTTTCCCCGATTTCACGGAGAAAAAAACTTGGCTAAGAGGGTTTTGGTACCCGTTGGCAATTTAAAATAAACGTGGACAATTACTGCTTTCAATTTGTAAATCATCGTGCAAAATGGGTGGTTTTCCATAGCCATGTTGAATTAACCGGACACATCCCGCGGAGACGATATCCGGCAGTTGGATCTTCAGAAGGGACATTTCACAGTGCTTCTGTCAAATACCGTGCAACAAAGTTGATCTCTAATCCCATACCCCTAATACACCCCCCTAGAAGCCATGGTTTAGTAGGGAATTTCCACATAATTTCCACATATTAGGGGGATGGGATTAGTATCTTTCAACCAAAGATTGCATGGGGTTTGTCTGAAAACACATGAACATACGGCATCCCTGAATCCCATGGTTCATCAATATTTCCAAATGACATTGCCATTGTGGTAATCCTTCATGTTGGGTCAAAATTGACAGTGAAACAGTAGATGGACAAAAAATCAAACCCCACAGACATCTACCAAGTAAAACCCCACACCCCAAATTTCAATGTTGCACAAAACTCTATCTAACTTCCTCGGCGTTCAGGGTTTGATTTTTTTGTCCACCGGACCCAACCGCGCAGCCCAAAGACAACATTGAAATTTGGGGGTGCGGGGGTTGACAATAATACAGCAAGGGTTTGATTTCATCGTCCATCTACGGTCCGGGGGCGGGCCTTGAGCACATAGACGCAGCAGCCCAGCATCGAACATTTTTAGGCACAGCAGATACGTTGATTCAAATTATAGGTTGATCGGAATTAGGCAATAGGAATAGGCAATAGAATAGGCAATAGAAAAGGAAATAGAGTTTGGAATTAGGCAATATGAAAACACAGGGATTTGTACCATTTGGACTCTCTAGTGTACAAATCCCTGTGTGGTCATATTGCCTAATTCCAAACTCTATTTCCGTTTCTATTGCCTATTCTATTGCCTATTCCTATTGCCTAATTCCGATCTTCTGCAAGTTCCCTTTGTGAAGGGTAGACGACACAGGAAATCGGAATTAGGCAATAGGAATAGGCAATAGAAAAGGAAATAGAGTTTGGAAGTAGGCAATATGAAAACACAGGGATTTATACCATTTGGGCTCTCTAGTGTACAAATCCCTGTGTTTTCATATGGCCTAATTCCAAACTCTATTTCCTTTTCTATTGCCTATTCTATTGCCTATTCCTATTGCCTAATTCCGATCTTCTGCAAGTTCCCTTTGTGAAGGGTAGAAGATCGTGCGCAGGATCTCCTTGACAGGATCTCTGTTGAAACTGCTCTGCGCGATTCCTTTACAAGGATATCTGTAGAATATCCTGTGCAAAAGATCCTGTATAGGTTCGTTCGTCAAGAATATCAAACCCCACAGACATCTACCAAGTAAAACCCCACACCCCAAATTTCAATGTTGCACAAAACTCTATCTAACTTCCTCTGCGTTCAGGGTTTGATTGTTTTGTCCACCGGACCCAACCGTGCAGCCCAAAGACAACATTGAAAAAAAGGGGGTGCGGGGGTTGACAATAATACAGCAAGGGTTTGATTTCATCGTCCATCTACGGAAGGTCGCCGCCCCTGCAAAATGGCCCTCTACACCCAAAATGGCCCTCTACACCCTGCAAAATGGCCCTCTACACCCAAGTATAGGCTTAAGTATAGGGCCATCAAAGGAATTACAGCCTATTGATCCACAAAAAATCATACACAAAGATGATTATATATATATATATAAACAAACTCACTAAACTTACCTAACTTAACCTAACTTATCATAGCCATAGATCGCACATATCACAGCCATGTTGGGGCCTGTGTATATTCATCCCGTTACATTCCCGTTATCGACCGTTACGAGTCATCTCTCGCCTGGCAAGGCCTGGGTTCCACTCAGGCCGACCTGGGCTCTACGGCTTTCAGGGAGAGATTGAAGTGGGATACCACAGAGACACACACACAGGTACTATATATATATGTGTGTGTTTTGATTATATATATATATATGTTATATCTGTTATATGTGTTATTTGTTTTATATATGTTATATATGTTGTATATATGTTATATATGTTATATACGGAATATATGTTATATATGTTATATATGTGATATATGTTATATATGTTAAATATGTTAAATACGTCATATATGTTGTATAAGTTGAATATGTTATATATGTTAGATATGTGCTATATGTTGTATAGGTAATAAATGTAATATATGTAATATATGTAATATATGTGATATATGTTATATATGTTAAATATGTTAAATACGTCATATATGTTGTATAAGTTGAATATGTTATATATGTTAGATAGGTGCTATATGTTGTATAGGTAATAAATGTATTATATGTAATATGTGTAATATATGTGATACATGTGGTATATGTTAGATATGTTATATATGTTGTATATGTAATATATGTTATATATAATATATGTTAGATATGTTATATATGTTGTATATGTAATATATGTAGTATATGTGATATATGTTAGATATGTTATATATGTTGTATTTGTAATATACGTAATATATGTAATATATGTTATTATAAAAATGTACAAGATCCCGGAAGCATCCATTGCCCAACCAAAGCAAGGCCATTTGTTGAGCGGACGCATCCGGGCTCCCCTTGGGCTCTCCTGCCCTTGCCCTTGCCCTTCTCATCGCGACCTTGGTGCCAGGGTGGTCAATCACCTTGCATCCAATCATCCATTTAGGTTCACCTGAGAGGATCATTGATGGCTTCAAATTTCCAAGGCAAATCAGAAGGGAAACAAATCCTCCGGTTCATCCCCAAATGGGGAACTACTGAGCAACGATCAGAAAGAAATGCATTGGAAGAAAAACCTGGAGACTTGAAGTACTTTCCGCTTCTTGCGATTGTCTGACCTGCCTTGCTGATAGTATTCTGAACTTGACGATTCAAACTACTGTTTTGTACTCCTGATGATTGTAGTACTCTTCTGCCCTGATCCTGTGCAACCTACACTCCAAATAGAACGATCACGAGCAATCATCGTCTGTAGGCTAAGGATGTTACATTACATTGCTATTTTTCTTCCATTCTTCCAATGGCCGTTGTGGATTGACTGAAATGTTTTTCAAGGTTGGAACTTTGGAACCACCCAGCAGCAAAATACCAGAAATTGAAATATATTCAATCGTTGAATGATTCTCCAACATCAGGGAGAAGTCAAAATTGGTACCCCAATACTTAGATTCAATGGATTGGTTAGAAGGGAAATTCTACAGGAAACCATGGTATTTCCCATGGGATGTAGGGGTTTCCTGTACAGTTTCCCTTAAACCAACCCATTGCTAGATGATTCATACTGGAAAAAAACTATTAAAAAACAAAATCAGTGGTCCCTTGGGTCTTAAATTTGAACCCATTCCCGTCACGCAACAGCGTAAAACCAGCCACCTTTTTGGACGAGCGCATCGCAAGTTGAAGCTTGCAGGTCGGAGGACAGATACAACTGTGAAGCAACACCGGCCAAGTGGATGTTGAGTTAGTAAGACATGTGTGTTTGGAAATGAAGCACACCATTTTTTTGCCATGAGATTATGATTATGATGATAAATCAATGAAGTTGGAGTAATTATGTAATGTTATAAAATTTTACCATATTGTTGGAAGTAAAGCCGTGCTTGGGATAGTTTGAGCGGCTGGTTTTTGTTCAATCATGGGCCCCGACTGCATTTTAAACAGGCTTCTTACTTATAATATTTTATACTTATATTCGGCTGCTACAATCAATGACTTCATGCTCCCAGCTGAGTGGGAATCGCAACCATTTCTGTCATCTTATTCAATGCTGGCCCAAAAATAGTGAATTGATTGCAGTTGACTGGAATGATGCGGCCCCAGGTGGTTCCACTTGCACGTAGTCAAGACAGCTTTAGGGACATGACCTGGAACGATCTCATTTACATTTTCTCTCTTCATGACAACACCATATCAAAGTTCCCACTGGCAAGGCTGATGTGGATTCACCATTTGCGCTGACAGCAGCAGTAGCAGTGGCAAAGTTGAAAAATACCCCCAGCACTCCCCATCACAATTGCATCTTTGATGGCACAAATAATAACATATTTCATGTTGTGTTTCATCTTACGCTTGCTTTGACACAAACAAGAACAACTCTTCAAGATGGTCGATCGAAGTCAATCTATGCGTGCTATTTTTCCCACCTGTCAGGTGAGGGTTGTTAGATTTTATGTCAGCTGTCCCCCCCGCCTCCCGCCTCCCGCTTCTCCGCCTCCTCCTCCGCCGGACCTCAACTGCAAGCGCTAGATTGCAGCGTTCCCCGCCGGACCCGAACAGCAAGCCCAGGATAAGAGTGTTACCCACCGGACCTCAACTGCAAGCTCGTGATCGCAAAGGTCCCCGCCGGACCCGAACAGCAACCGCCCGCTGGATCAGAGCGTTCCCCGCCGGAGCTCAACTGCAAGTGCTAGATCGCAGTGTTCCCCGCCGGACCTCAACCACAAAGAATCTCCGCAGATATACTAGATAAAATGCGAGAAAAAATGTCAGAAGATATGCCAGGTAGAATGCCAGAAAGAATGTCAGAATATATGCCAGAAGGTATGTCAGAATAGATGTCAGATAGAATGTCAGAGTATATGCCAGAAAGACTGACTTCCAGATTGTATGTCAGAAACTATGTCAGAATAATGGATCAGGGTGGGGATCACTCGAAGAAAGAAATTTGAATGGGGCTTCTTGACCAAAGGGCTGGGTACTTTCCAAACGAACGCAACCCCGCCAAACATACGGGGCAGCGTGCATCTGTACATACGCTGCTTACGCGGCCTGCCGCAGGATTGGGGCCACCAGGGCCGACAAAATCGATTGCCAGCAGCAAAAACCTATCTGGAACGTTTTTTTTTGGATGTGCATCGTAACTGGATTATCACCCATAAATAGCCGGGGATTTCTCATAAGTGGGCTATACCATGGTGATTACATGCGATTGCCCACTTCCGATCCGTGGGATGCGCAAGTGACAGGCGGTGGGTCACGTTCCAGGTAGGGGCTGGTGTCTCATGGTTCCTTGAGGATGGTCTGAATGCGTGCCTGCAGGGTCAGGAGAATCAAAGACCGGCTGCCTTGTGCCCTGCCTTTCCGGGAAAAACCAAATTGCCATGTAAATGACAGAAGAGAGAAGCACCTACCAGGTGAGGGAAACACCTTCTGGATTTTTGATGGCTTAATTGATCTCGTTGCATCTTCTTCACATGGGCATGCTCAAACATGTGGCAACAGGCACCCCAAAACCAAATGGATCCAATGGTTTATCATCGGTTTATCAGGATTTTCCCTATGAACATTGCATGACATCGCCATATTTTGCCGGCCACACATGTGTGCTGGCCTCTACACCGGGGAATTGTTCAAGCGCTTCCTTGAAGCACCGGGTGATGCCTGCAACGATCCCCTGATGGAAGTTGAATTTCAGAGCGCTCGCGAAAACTCGTCTATATTTCGATACATTTATCCATTCCTATAGGTATACCAAAACACACACATATAATAATAATAATAATAATAAAAATAAATAACACATATATGTATATAATATATATATACACAGGCGAACTCCCACCCACAAAGGATATACACATGGTAAACCCCAAACAACCAAGCCTCTAGGATCATCTAAGTGTACGGCTAAAATTCCAAGAGGCTCCCAAAAACCAAAAACAGGGATTTGAATTTCGGGGGCGTCTGGAATTTTCTTTGAAACATCGTTTTAGCCGTACACTTAGATGATCTGAATTTAACGATTTGAAGACATTTAGTTTTAGATCGTCAAATTTTGGCTTTACATCTGGTTGGTGCTTTCAAACCTCCAAAAATATCAATCAGATCTGAATTATCATCTCAGATAGGGTAGAACATGAAAACGCCTGAAACCACAAGGTGGAACCCCTCAGTTATATCATGTTATATCTGGGTCAAACCCCATTAACATCCATTAACAATATAGGTATATCTTCCATAAACCCTACAGTTAAGCAAGTTCTGAGCCACGCTCGGTGAGTAATTCTTCGCACGGGCCAACTCCTGGAACGAATCTGATGCCGATACGGTAATACGCCTGAAAAAAGATGACACCTTTTTTGCTGATTAGCATATAAATATCATATACCACATTTATAGCAAAAGATTGACATATAAGTAATTATCAGCTATAAGGCTATAAATGACTATTTGTAATTATCTAATTGGTAGTTATCTAGGTAATGCTGTCTTACATAGTCATTATCCAAGGTTCAGCCAGTGGGTCGACTGTGGGTCGAATCCTTCACCATCAGCGACGAAAAAAATCTCTTGTGGAGTCGAGAATGGTCATCGTGGCTAAGATTCATTTCACCTAAATATATAAATAGGTTGAACAATGAGGGATTCCAAAACCTAGTTGATACCCTGGAATAAGTTTTGACGGGATGGGTCATGTTGAACATTTAGGTTGTTCCTAAATTTGTATCCAGCCAGTCTAAATTAGCTACTGTTTCTTGCTTGTCCATATGTTTGTTGCTTGTCAAATGTAGACTGGAGAAACAAGAAACACGGCGCACCTTCGTTGAACTCGGCTTCGATCTTTTGGATCTGCTGGGCTTTGCCTTCATTCTGTGCCATTTCCATCTTGGGATTCACACGCGCCATCACCTGCGAGCAACCTTTTGAAGGGGGATCGATGGAGGAACAGGGGAGCACAACATCAAAAGGAGCAATCACCCTAGTTGTAAAGGAAATTCAATGAAGCCTTTGATCTTGGATATTATATGCATATACATATAAATGCGCTTTCCATATTTTTAAAATACGTTTTGTTCTTTTAATTCTTTCACGGTGGTAAAATCACCGAATACCCGATAATATGGATAAATGAAAGTTAGTTGACAGGGTTTCCAGCTCATGGATTATGATAATCCCCAGCGTATACAGGGTACAGTATACATGACCCCTGGAGAAACAAAACAGATCCTCCAAGTAAATCCCATTAGGATGCCGTGAAAAAATCAATTGGGGCACCCCATGATCTCACCATGTTTGTTGGTTAGTCGTCACCATGTTGGATACTGAAAAAAACCAATGCTTGATGCTTAAGTTTTTAGTAGAACCATGAAAACAGCAATGAGACTCCAATTTATTACTAGTATTATATCATTATTATCTGATCATCTCATGATATCCTCATTATGTAGCCACTATAAGCCCATGATGCCATGATGTGTACATAGATATATCCCGTAGTAATAGTATAGTATAGCCAAGTATAGTGTACCCTGCCCCGGGATCGACCACCAAAGGCCCAAGGAACGCTTTGTTGGCACGATTGCACCGAAGTCTGCATTGCCTGAAGCTGGTGATTTTCGGGATTCAACGACTCATGGGGAGGTCCATCAAGTAATGGGATCAATCTTGGGGGGTTAATCCATATATCTGGGCAACTTATAGTAATTCATTAACCTGAAATAAGACCATATTGGGATAATTCCCCTTACTAGCCATTATTCCAGTGAGGTTGCAGTGAGGTCGTTATAATTTACCCAGATATATGGTTGGTTAGTTAGAAACCCTTAATCTTGGGATAATATTGGGGGGATAAAAGGATTCTAACCAACCACCCAATTATTTGATATGAATACATTTCATGGGGATAATAGGATCTCCCACCAACCATCTGATATTTTTGAGTTTGCGCTTCAAAAATGGCTTGTATGCCACCCAAGCATTGACATATTCATGGAAATTGACGAGCAACCATTGGAAGTGCGGGCAAACCTTCTTGAGATAAACCCTAAATGAAGGGACACATCCACTGTAGGATGGATGTGTTGACAGCTGCTTTTTCAAGTTGCCCCTGAATACATTCGAAGCTGCAACCCCAGGGGGAGAAACCAAGAAAGAGTACTGGCCTTCCACAACACGCAAATCCTCTTTCGCTCAAAATTTTCCCCAGCAGAGAAGACAAGAGAACTATACGATTGACCAACCTTCCCACAAGTAGCCAGAAGAAATAACCCCACCTATAGTATATATGCAACAGATAGAAGTCTCAAAAAGCTTTTTAACTGACAATCAGCGGACTCTTTCAATCTTTCACCCACGGAACTTCATGTCACTGGCAGCGACTGATCGCCAGCCTGCAATTCATTTTGGATGCGTTTGCCTGTGCGTTCCAGGCTAGATTGGCACCTCTGAGCGCAGGTGTGCCTGCGGAGGTAGCACGGGCGGATTTTGTGGTTTTGAATGGTCTGAATCATTCTGTCCAAAGTCCAAGCACTAAAGGTTTATCCTGAACTTTCCGCCTCTAATTAGGTCATCTGGATCAGCAAAAACTGTTTCACCATCAATACCATGATTTACACTTTATGACAAGCTGTGGGGCGCAGCGGTTTGCCAGAGACAAGAAGACATGGGAAGAGGAGAGGAGAGGATCAAGACGAAGGAAGAGGAGAAGAAGAGCAAGAGGTAGGAGAATAAGACGGAGGAGAAAGAGAAAAAACACCAGAAACAGAATGAAGAAGGAGAAACAAGAAGAGAGAAACCCAATTCAAGCAGAAGAAGGAAGAGTAAGTCAGCAATCTCGTGCTTAATCCATAATGTTACATCGACAATAGTAAAGGGGGGTCCCCCCCTTCATTTTTTTTTAAGGGGGGGGGTCTGCTTTGCAATGGTAAATCGAGAATCCAAACTCTTCCCCAAAGGCTTCTGTAAGGTTTTGACAAATCCTCTCTTTTCTGATGCGCTCTGAAGGGATCTTCATTGGATTCTGATAGGAAGAAGGGAAAAAAATGCCTGCTAGAGCCAGGAAGGTTGTTTCTTATTGCAAGTGCTAATTCCAGTTTTTAATTGCAAATGCAAGGACCTGCAAGGGGGTACCCTTGGTGGACCTGTTCTTTGCAATTTTTTAAAAGGATTTTAATAAAGAAAACAACTTTTTTGAACAAGGTAAAGTTTTTGATTTGGTAAAGGTTTGCTTTGTTTTTGCTTTTGAAAAACATGCAATCACAATTAAAAACCATTCACCAACAATTAAACACACTAAGGAAGAAGGGAAAAATACAGCAGAACTGTAACTGTTTCTGATTTTTTTCCTGCATCCAGACTAAATCTCAATTAGCTCCTTTACAATTTAGTATTGGAAAATCTGATACTTTGGGACTTTTCTGAAAATTATTTGTAGCTATTGCGAATGAACCACATTTATTGCAGATGCTCTGGACCAAGGTTGATGTTTGAAATTTAAAACCAATAAGGTCTAATTTAAAATCAATAGGGGCTGAAAAATCAGATTCTGAAAATTATTTGTAGCTATTGCACGCGCTTTACTATTGTCCATCCAACATTAGAACAAATAAATCGCATCACATAGCCAGGCATTTTAGTCTTACAACTTGCAAGAAACCCTCCCTGTAAGAGGATCCGCCTGCTTTCCGTGTGCGCTCCAAAAAGACCCTGCCATTTTCAGCACTGCACGGTGTATTGAGTGTATTGTTCTTAGGTCGCGCATAAAGCACCCCGTTTTCAACAAGAAGATCAAGAAGAACCACCCAACATCTAGAAGAAAATGGCTCAGGGTTCCCCATCTTACTAAGTAACTATAGACTAGGCACCCGGGAGATCATTTTCTAAGGGTTAAAGGTTCGCCATTCTGCCCGTAGATCACCGGAGACCCAGGACCGGAGTGATTCTGGGTCCACCGGGCACGGCAGTGGGGTCTGACATGTCCCCATAGCCTTGGGCGCAATGGACATGCTGCAAGCTTTCAGGGTTCCACATCATCTGGGCCCATGTTTTCTTCGAAACCTAGGATTTTGATGTCCTGTTTGAGTATAGGTTGAACTATGTTAATTTTCTTGGGTATCTGTGCGTTCTTTATTTCAACCCATGTTACAGGAATTCCTCACTTTTTAAAGCCTAAGTATTCCTCAAAGATGATTACCCTCTGGTAATTTAACATAGCCATTGAAAATGACCATTTATAGTGGATTTACCCATTAAAAAATGTGATTTTCCATGATTATGTTAGTTTACCAGAGGGTGAGGTTTTCCCCAGGCAATGTACCCAGCCATGATATACTTTCAACTTGGCATTGGCCTTGGATGTTACATTTCAGACGGTATCACGTGATCTTCTGGTGGTTCTGGAGGAAAAGGTCTACTCTGAAATGCTCAGATTAACATAAAATTTATGTTGCCATGTCACCAAGGTTTAGCATGGGGTCTTGAATGGGGTCATGTTACGTATCATGTGTCGGGTCTACTTTGTCACAACTGTCAAACCTTTCAATCAAAGGCAGCAGCAAGGAACCAATTTTGCGACATTTTAGGCTTCAATTTCCGAACCTATTTTTTAGACATTTTAGGCTTCCATTTTGGGAATCCAATTTTCCGACATTTTAGGCTTCCATTTCGGGAACCAATTTTTAGACCGCAAAAAGCCATGCCAAACTGCGCATGTTGCACTGCGCGCACGATCCGGCACCACCGTCAAGTCAAAATGAAACCCTGATGGAACCTGCCCAGCTTACCCTCTGGTAAACTAACATAACTATGGAAAATCACAATTTTTAATGGGTAAATCCACTATTTCTATGGCCATTTTCGATAGCTTTTTGTATGTTTACCAGGCCGGGTAACTATGCTTGACAAGCGTAGTTTGGAGCTGTGGCTTGAAATTGGAAAACATCTGCACAGAAAGCATCCCATTGGCATGCCCACTGGATTTCTTCTAAATTTACTCTGTATAGTATAGATGTCTTAGTATGTTTACTCTGATATTATCAAATCCCAACTATATAGTATGTCATAGTCAGTCTTAGTGAATTCGATGGGAATAATACCCATCTCTCTCATGTTCTCGACATATTACTGTATAATGTGGGGACCTGCATGCCATAAACCTACCATATGGGGGGTTTTTCTTCAATCACACCCATGAAATTGGTCATGACCTGGGGATGGTTTATACTATTATTGGGTGATTCCCGCATTGTGATTGATTGCTTTTTTCACTATATACACATGTTACACATGATAGTGAAATGGAAATAACTAACTATTCACCAACATTAACTATAGCAACATGAACTCATAGATCATGATAACTATAGTCATCCCCACATAGATGAACAAATCCTTACCAATTTGATCATGACTTACAGGGTGGTGCCCCCCAGTTATGTTTGTTGGTTTATAAGCCCATCTAAAAATAGGCATCAGTATCATACACTATTGTTATTATAGTTACAAACCAACTTAGCTAATGAACTGGGGCCCCATCCGGCTAAATTTTTCATATTTTTTCCACCTATTTGGGGATGACCGCATTCCCTTAATCCCCATCTTGCTCAAGCCACAGCCCAGCGTGCACTGCGCCGCTTTCCTCAGCTCAAGAGTTCCATAGTGATTTGAACATATGGGGGTTTCCTAAAATGGGGCTACCCCCAAATCGTCCAAACTTAGACTATTCTAGTATTGTTTCCCATGGTTTGGGGGATCCCCCATTAAAAAACAAAGATATTTCAACCATGGAAACATGGAGATCCAAGTCATAAGTTGGTTGAGAAACATGTGTATACTCCCTTGCAACATCTTGCAACGTACCTGCAGATATATCCACGAACGAAACCCCAAACATGGCCTGGTTCAAACAAATCAATAAAATTATCAATCCCGGCGCGGCTGCATATCCATTCTTGAGCCATTTTTGGAATCAAACAACATGGTTAATCCAGTCTCAAGTTATCATCTATCGATGAAAAAACCTCGGTTTTTCTGGCTAAAAATCTGATGTTCTGTGAGTTGCAAACTGAATTCACTGACAGTGTGTCCCCGTTTTCTCCGGTCGACCCGTTTTCTCCGGTCGATGTCCCCAATTCTACCTATACACCCATGCTAATGGATTACATCACACATCAACAGGAGCCAACTTTCGGAGCCAACTTTCCCCTCCAGCTTCGTTACCAGGGCTCTTCTCTACTGGAAGCATCGCTTTTAGGACGCGGCTCTGCATCTCTTCGAAGGCCGCTTTGAGCTTCTTGGACTCCTGGAGATGCGCGGATTCGTCGTTGTGAGATTAAAAAAACACGTAACCATCATAATCCAAATGCACGGACATAGATATAGATCTAAATAAAGCATTCTATATATAACATATATATAATATACATATATATATATAACATATATATATAATATATATATATATATATACAACATATATATATAGCATATATATATAACATATATATATATATAACATATATATATAACATATATATATATAACATATATATATAACACACATATATATATGTATATATAACATATGTATATATATATATATACAACACACACACATATGTATATATATATGCATATACATACCATATATACCCATACATACAGTATATATGTATATACATATGTATAAAATTAAGATACACGCGGCATCAAACATCTGGGGTATAGGGTGATTAGCCACATCCACCGGGATGATTTGGGATGCACCCGACGTGTCAAGCACTGACGATGATCGCTTTGCATATCTATACATAATCATACAACGTTACAATAAACACATATTTTTTAATCGACAATATTGATAATATACGATAATATATATATATATATATATGTATATATGTAGAATTATAGAGACATATATTCTGTGAATATAATGATCTGTTCTGATAACCGGGTTGTTTTGGGCCCATCAATGCATCCCTATCCTCTTCCATCGAGGGCGGCATGGCGAGTTAGCCCCTTTCGCCTCACGACGATCCAATGGTGGCTTTCTTTGATGATCTATAACTGAGCGCATGATAGCTGTAACCCTACTTAGTACTTCTAACTGAAATCTCGGAATATTTGGGTTTGTCTGAAAAGATGGTATCCTGTTCCATCCAGTTAGTCATCACTAGTTTTAAACTATATAAATTGAAATGGCCATGTGGGGGACTAAAGCCCATCACCCGTCTGGCAACATGCGTGGGACTTGGGCTTGATCTGTGTCCATCATGCCAAACACTGTCAAAGGCGGAAATGCAAAAACACATCGCAGCAAGGAAACCAAATAGTTATAATAATAACAATAACAATTGTACACATATATATATATTTATGATAACTTCGTAACCATGGCATGGAGCACCGCAAATCATCCCAAAGCTACATCCATCACCATCTTCGCTTTGTCTGAGAGTTGGGTACCCCAAAAATCCACTTCTTAATTTCTTAATCACGATTTTCCCTATTCAAATGACCATTTGCGGAGATTTGGAGAGGTATACCCTTCTTTGCTTGCCGCCGCGCCTGCAATGAAGGCCAGAAGGAGGTGTCTATCTTCACTGATGAGCCAGGTCGGCACCAGCAAAGATGAGCCACTGTTTTTGTGGGTCAAAACCATGGTACCCTGCTAATCCTGGCAATGATGAAAATAGCTGTTACCCTCTGGTTATTTAACATAGCCATGGGAAATGGCCCATTTATAGATGGTTTACCTATTCAAAATGGTGATTTTCCATGGCTATGTTAAATAACCAGATGGTACATGGAATTCAATCCCCGAAATGTAGTACTATGGGCTTTCACCCATGAAGGCCCAACAATGATGGGATGTGCAGCAGACTGAACAATAACAAACGACAGAAACGAAGATGCAACAAAGAAGGAAAGGTGGATCTAACAACATAGCAATGAAACACTGAAATATCATGAGCAACTGAAGGCAAGGAGGAAATAGAGTGAAGAAATGGGAATCTAATCAGCTGCAATATTGGAGATAGTCGGCAGAAATGGGCAACCTAGGAAAGACTATGGCAGACTTGGATCCACAGGGTGAGATCCCAGCGACACTTCCATCAATCAGCCTGAAATCCCATGGGTTCCAAAGAGGTTACCTGACCTTCCATCAATCACTTGGATTTTGACCTTCCATCAGCCCATCTCTAGGCTCTGGGCTATTATTCCAATCGCGACTGCCCCACGTGGATCCTGGCCGAGCCCCATCCCGTTGGCACGGATGGCACTGGACACAGTTGATGTAGCAGCGCGTGTTCCCATAATTTCCAATAGTTCACTGATCTAATGTGGTTAAAACAATGTCATAAGCCACACATTTGGGAATGGTTTATATATACCACCTATTTATGGTGATTTGGGGGATGGTTTATTATTGTTTTAACCACATTACTCCAATAAACCATAATAAACCGTCAAGACTTTCAAGAACTTCAAGATGTTGCTGAGGTACATCCCCATCATGATAGATTGACATGCCCGCAAGAGTCTTGTCGGGTTGTCTGTCTATCTATGCCATTCCAAATAAGAAAGTCGGTGGTTTATTTGATTGTGCAGCAAACCCATGAATGTGAACCCTGGATTAATAAACCCGAGGCTGTTCAATTGGAGGGGACCATTTAAGCATCAGATTATCACTATTTGGTAAGCACACCCTAATTGATAAACCCTGGTTTATTAATACAGGGTTGACATTAGAAAGGCAAGGGCGATCATTTTTCTGGGTGTTAATGTGGATCGACATCTACGTTGAACGAACTCACCCCTGATTCATGAAGAACACTAATCAATTTATCAATATTCAGCATCAAAATTGCGAACAAACAAAACATGAAACTACCCTTGCCTAGCTTCACCCAGCTTTATTAGCTATAGCCCCATGTGTGGCTGCACCAATTTCGTTGCTCACTCCAAATTGAACTGCCCATCACCAAGGTTTCCCAAAAACACGCCAAGTGAAACCAAATCCTTTGCCGCCACGGCCTGTGGAAGAACCCGCGAGATGACCATGCAATGGGGGATTCTCATGCGGGTACCCCCAAATCATCCATTTTAAGATAGGATCTTCCGTTGTAAACCATCCATGTTGTGGGGTATCCATTTATGGAAACCTCCAAATGCTTCTTTATTTCTATGTTTACAGTATCCTTGTATCTATAGAGCTGTTTTTATGGCCAAGCACATGTGCCCACTGTATACCAACCCTCAATGTGGGGGTGAGCTTGGATGGTGGCTCAAGGAAAAACATCTGAAGATGGAAGCCCTGTGTTCACACTATGTGAATGAGAAAAAGAAATACTACAGTAGATGATATTACTATATATATATATCATATAGCCAAATGCAAGTTTTAAGTTGAGTTAGGCATGAATTATGTGCACAAAAATGCACTGGATCTAAGACAATGCTCAGCCAAAATTGAAAGGGCCCTGGGATGATCCTGGCTTAGAGAGTTTTCCCGCTTGGGCCTGTAAAAACACATGTCGTATTATGTTGCAATTTGTAAAACATGTGATATGATATTCTGTTGTTATGCACTGTACCGATATATATATATATTACTGCTGCATGCATATATATATATATATATTCATATATATATATTTTAATATATATATATTAATATATATATATATATTAATATATATATATATATATATATGTATAAATATACACCATACCATATCCCTGAGTGGTATCACACCTACACCTACTAACTATTACGAAGCGATGAAGCTAATTCCAGGCTTCATCCTTCGCCAAAACGGAGGGGGCGCTTACCCAATGACTAAGCACCTTTTAACTTCAAGCTTCACCCATGTCTCATTGGATTGGTTTAAGGTAAATCTACAGGAAAACGTGAAAAACATGGTTTCCTGTAGATGTTCCCTTAAACCAACCCATTGAATGCCAGAAAGAGACATAAACATATTAAATGTGTTCACTACAGTCATTAACTATCTTGATTTGCAACCAATTTAGAGGCCAACATCAGCTCATCTTGCAACATCTTGCTACCAGTTTAGGGGGCAAATAGCACTCTCCAACCGTCTCAAGATCTGTTTCCAGCTACCGTGCCGGTTTTCTTGCGTGAAACAGCGTTCGGCGCAGCCAAACTGAGGGTTTCCATCGGGATTGGACCCCCCTGATCAACCAAAAGAGGTTTTGACGGGGTTTTGAACAGTGCAAACCTTTGTCTTCCAGCATGCTGTGGTGAAAATCCACCATGAAAAGCATCCATTTGCAAATGATTAGCTCATGGAACATGCTGATCCTCGGCACACGATATGCAGCCTGGTGTTCCAGACCTAGTGGATTTACAACGTCAACCTCCCAGCTGTCACCCCCCTGATGAGTCGCACACTTAGAGGAGCAGGGCTGATGAATCCCTCAATTTTGATGGATAATGACGGCTATCAACTGCCAATGTAGTGCCACATCTACTCATCTACCCGCTCTTGCTGTGAGCGCACGGTTGAAACCTCAGTCTGAGCGGTGAAACTTTCCAGCAACCCCACACCAGGTCGGCTGGTCAGCGAGTCTGACCATTGCAACAAGGTCCCCTACTACTTAGGGCTGCGGTGGAGAAGGGGGATTGCTATAACCATGGTGTTACCCCCAGATTCATGGCCATGTACCCACTTATTCGGTGGAAATGCGATCCTGGAGAGCAATGAGTAATGAGCAATACCCTCTGGTCACCTGAAAATTGGCGAGGGCCAATCTCCAGTTGCGTTTGCGGCACCTGTGGTGTGAATTGGGCCCTTCCACTGGTGTTTGTTTGTGCAAATTTGGTCATGGGGCGACCCAGCGCCGACTGCCCAGTAAACTAGAAGCCAAAAAGATCCCTGGGTAGGAGGGTTCTCTTGTTTTTGCGACTTATTTATCTATACTTATGTGAGATCCATTTATCCCAATTCTTGCAACAAGAAAAACGTAGCGACCCCTTGACCCATATCCTACAAGGATTCCGTGCAGCTTTGCTGACGATGCCCTCCTGGTGCCCATGAGCTTTGCATGAGTTGCGCGCGGCAGGCTGCTGTGGTGCTGTTGTGGCGTCGAGGTCTCAAAACCGACCAATTTGTCAAGATAGAACGGGTATACCATCTGGTTATTTAACATAGCCATGGAAAATCACCATTTTTAATAGGTAAACCATCTATAAATGGGCAATTTTCCATGGCTATGTTAAATAGCCAGAGGGTATAGCAGGGATAACCAGCATTCTGAATTCTTCTGGGAATTACTTGAGGTGTGTCTGAAAATGGATTGCATACCCCCATTTTATAACATACATCATGACATATCATGACCATCTGGAGTTTGAACCAGGAGAAAAAATATAGCCTCGACGCCAGACGGCCAGCTGAAATTCGCAGGCTAAGACTTGGTAGTTGAGCCCCGAAATAAGGCCATCTTCGACCATCAGTGATACCATCTCAGTTGGGTTCGAAATAACCTCAGTGGATCCCGTTGCTTAATTCACTGCCAGCGGTGTCCACCCCATCAAGAAAATCACCCGCTCCAGAAAAGTTTGACCCTAAATCTTGATAGGAATCACCAAGCCAATTTAAAAAAATATACTAAATCGACCCCGGCAGTTTTGGAAACAATCCGGTAGCGCATGGTCATTTACAGTTGCCGTTAGAACATCTCCAGTTTCCTACGGTTCATCTGCAAATGCTGGATTTAGAAAACAAAAAATACCGTTCCGGACACCAAGTCCATTTCCGCTGCACCCATCCCGTGGCACTTCGATGTCAGGTCTGGGCCGGGACACTGATCACCGCTATCATCAGGTAGACATTCATTAACATCGCCTCGGCGCTTCGCCGAGAGGTGGGTCAAAATAGGATAGAACCCCCTAAAAGGATACCTGCACAGTATTGAAACCTAACCAACATAGTATTGAAAACATCTTGTCTTTTTAAACACTTGCCAAAAAATAGCAACATTCACATTTTGACCCATACCCATACCAGTCATGAAAGTGCCAAACCACATGACTTCTACACACCCGCCGCTCCCACAGTGACCCGCCAAGCTGCCCCGTGTAGCCAAACGGAGACGCCGTGTTGCAGCATCTGAGCCACCAGGAAGGTACCTGCTGTGAACTGGGACCTGGAGGACCTGGATCATGTTGGTTGGTAAACACCGTGGTGGCTATCCCTCCATCAGAATAGTAGTCCCTGGGTGCAGGCATGGAACAATCCAATCAATATATATGTATATATATATATATACATAATTATATATATACACATAATTACATATGTGGTTTGCCCATTGTATCCCATTTCTGATGATAAACAAACTCACTCTTGATGCTTAGATCAACATCTTTTGTTGTTAATTCCGAACTTTTCATGGTCGAATCCACGTGCTCAATCATAATCAATGCTTAAATCCGCATGGTTCATCATTTTTCTTGGTTGATTCCCCATATTCCCCTTATATTTTTGATGGTTATCAATGTTATCAATGGTTAAATCATTTAAATCCACATTTTTCTTGGTTGATTCCCACTATTTTCATGGTTTCTTTCGTCAGTTTGCACCGAAGATTCGCCATTTTTTCCCATGTGCGCCAAGAGGCCCAGCAACATCACGGCTGAGTCGTACCTCAGAACGGGGGTGTGCAAAAAATCCCTGCCAAAATGTTGAAAAATATGGGATTTGTTTGCAAAATATTGGATTTGTATGGATTTGTAAAATTTCAGTACTTCAAATAAAAAATCCCTGAAGTAATCTTAAGTACACATATGGGATTTGTTTCATTAAGGAACCTCCGGGGGAAAAAACTATTCCCTCTTACATGAGATTACGGGTTTATGATCACGTCATGGGAATCCTAGACAATTGGGTATACAAATCCCTATTGATGGAGTGATGACCCTTCCCAATATGGGAAAACAACCCCTGCTTGGACTATGGCACATATAGTAAATGTACTGACTGGGGATGCAAAACGCACATGCGTGGTTATATATATATATACACACACTTTATATATATATATATATGCATATGCGACGTGCATACACACACACAAACACACACTAGACAAGAAAGGATCTTTGAAAAGATCCGTCAGGAACTGAGTCCTGTAACATGCAAACCAGCCTAGACAATTAGACCTAAATCATTGTGTTTGGGGTTCTGAGCTTGGCCCCTTGCTATGTCGGAAAAAGGCAGGTACGTGGAGTTGATCAGACTCCATATCCTAGTCAACTGCATGGAGCTTCGTTGGCGACAGCCATGCAGCGACCCTGTCGCCCCCTGCATTATTATGATTATTAGAAAGGGAGAGGAAAGAAGAAAGAAAAAGAGAGAAGTTTCACATCTATTCAGATGGTACACACACACACACACACCCGGCCGGAGCCGGGTCAACCCTGAAAGGCAAGAGGAAGAGAAAGCGGACACAAACGACGGGCCAACGACCAAAACAGCGCACGGGGGGGGAAGGGAACAGACGGACCTCCGGAACCAACCTACACGGCGAAACGGACCTGACCAGGAACAGGGCACACACCTAAACCCCACAACACATTACGGAGAAGCCGCGAAGGGAGGGTAATTAGGGACCAAATGGGGGACTAGTTGGTGACGAAAGAAAACCAAAACAATTAATTAAAACAAGACTCAGTTCCTACATTCCTAAAGGTCGTGCGTTGTTCCCTTGCCGGGACGGTAGTCAGGTCAGCCACAAGGGCATAAACAGCTGTTCAAGTTCCCTCGAATTAGGTGCACAATATGTTTCACCTCACCAGACAACCATAAAAAGGAAATAATCACCAAACCTGCAAGCATGAACCTGCCTTGCTGTTGTGACCATGTTGTCAAAGCTAAAACTGCAGGAAGAAACGGAGTTTCTGATTGTTCAGAACGGCTTCACTCTGATAGACAGGCATTTCGGCGAGGAACCCTGGGACCAAAGGACCAGCGGGACATCACATAAATGGTGCAGAACAGTAAGGCCAGCTGTTTCACTTTACTTAAACGAATTACTAATTCAAGAATGTCAATTCAGAAATCCGGTCAGGCGACAGTCACCCTAAACAGGGTTGCCTCAATTGGCCCTATGGCACCTTGTCGGAGTCACCATAGGAATCACACTAGACAAGAAAGGATCTTTGAAAAGATCCGTCAGGAACTGAGTCCTGTAACATGCAAACCAGCCTAGACAGTTAGACCTAAATCATTGTGTTTGGGGTTCTGAGCTTGGCCCCTTGCTATGCCGGAAAAAGGCAGGTACGTGGAGTTGATCAGACTCCATATCCTAGTCAACTGCATGGAGCTTCGTTGGCGACAGCCATGCAGCGACCCTGTCGCCCCCTGCATTATTATGATTATTAGAAAGGGAGAGGAAAGAAGAAAGAAAAAGAGAGAAGTTTTACATCTATTCAGATGGTACACACACACACACACCTGTATATATATGTATACATATATAGGTACACCTCCGGCAATCCAACATGAACTATGCCCAGGCAAAAAGTAATGTTCAACGTATCAACTGGAAAGCATGATATAAAGCCATAGCTATGTGGAGATACAGTACATCGAGGATCTATGAGCATGGCTCGGGTAATGTTGGCCTGGCTCCGAATGCTCAAATCTCCAAAGATGGTTTCGAACATCCTTTTCCCTACTCAAATGACCATGAAACTTGGTATAAATTCTTGAATTTTGTTCAAGCTTATATCTAATTATTCATCAGTGAACTCCTGACTTTAGATGGCTTAGCACCCGTGCTAAGCCAGTAAAATCGTGGTAAAATCCACATGTTTGATGGTCAAACCACCATTTTCTTACTGGTGCTTAGCAGGGAATGAGGGAATGATCCACAATAACTATCAATAATGATCCCATTCCCCCATTCCCATCCATTCCCTACTAAGCACCAGTAAGTTTTGCCAGGTTAAGCCCATGCTTCCATTGGAACATTTCGGCAGAAGGTTGTAACGCCGTTTCGGCCCGTCCCGCTGCCCCAGTTCTTTGCTGTAACCGAGGCGCCTTGTGAAGTTTAAAGACATGGGTCGATCAATAACCCAGCCCCAGAGGACTGACAAAGGCACCACCTGGCAGCGGAGATACATAGTATATCATAGTATGCTATAGTCAATAATTCATATCCAATTAGCATCAAGTAGTACTCCATGAATATCCAACAATGGTTTCTTACGTATATATATATAACCAATAATGGTTGTATAATCATTAGCGAACCTTTCACAATGATACAATGATGAGATTGGGATTTCATAATCATAATCATTATTGGCATCAATGATCAAGGAGACCATCATTTTAAATTGACATCAATTTAGAAGCCAGCACTGGGATTATCAGGGTAAATTGGGGATAATGATCTCTAGCAGCCAACATGCTGGGGATTATCCCATATTCGATGAGATTCCCAAAAACCCCAGAAGAAACTGGTCTCACTCGTAGCCATTTTAGGTAGCAAAAAAATTGGAATTCATCATCAAACCAACCCGGGTAGCCAAGAAATAGGGGTCAACACGTGTCTGATTTTTTGGGATATGGGCCTGATATGGGACAGAAACCCAGAGCATCCTAGACTAGGACTCCGTATCTCCAATTATAATAAGTTATATATGATGTTAACTATTTTTTTCTGCCATAAAATCCCATTAAACCACCATAAAATCCCAGTAAATCCCATTAAACCACGGATTGCCAGCTCATGGAATATGACAATCCGCAGTAGATTCTTCCACGTCAGCTCCCAGCCATCACCCGGAGGCCCAGGGACGAAGAGAGCGATCTGCGTCGCCGAGCCAATGGCGATGGACAAGGCGACATCGATCTCGTCCTGACGCGTTTTGAAGGACGACTTGGACGGGAGGATCATCCAAGGAAGCGTAACGCGTTAAGAATCCTGGTTACCAAGTCCACATTGAGTGGGGTTATCCTATTTATAACTGGGATGAACTGGGTTACAAGATGTTACAAGCCCATTTCAGAAAACTAAGTGGTTGGGAAATGGGCTTAAGACCCAACCTGTTGGACCACTGTTATTAACCAGCTAAGAGGGATGGCCCTCCAAGTAGTATTCCCCAGGTCGCTAGGACCGCTAGGAGCTGACCAAGGTCTATCACTTCTTTCGCAATCCCCAAAGGAATGTGTCGAATAAACTATACTATGAGGGAACACCCAGGATTACTTGCTCATCAGGAACATTCATAAGCCATGATTCATCGCTGTTTGTGATGCCAATCAAAGTAACATTCCCTTTCTGCGTGGATGGGCTGTGTCCACCCCGCCATATCTGGAAAAACACCTGAAATCAGCTCATCTTCCCATAGCAGAAACAAGTTTCTTTAAAACATATCTTCGCAGAATTCAAGATATTGGTCGTATTTTTTAACGGTCACATGGTTTCCATCCATTTTTCCCCAAAAATGGTATGAACACCTTCCATTCAAATGCTGGTTGGTGGTTTTAACCATCTTGAAAAATATGAGTTCGACAATGGGCAGGATTATCCCATATAATTATTATGGAAAATAATCCAATTGTTTGAAACCAGCCGCCAGTGATATGAACTATAAATTATAACATTAACATCCAGGAACTATAGATATATAGATATGACCCTGGAGTTAATGTTATATAGTCATATCTATATATATATATATATATAGAGTCATATTATAACATTAACCACCCAGCAGTAGGAATGGCCCAATTACTGCTTCCGATTCAGTCCCTCTCTGCGTGCCACACTGAGGCGATGTGCTCAGCCGTGTTTCCTGAGTCCATCGGGGGTCAGTGAAAGGACCCAGCGGAACGTTGCCAGTTAGTCAGCTTTTAATAGGATTTTAATGCGAGAACAACTTAGGTTTAATATGGTTTAATGGGATTTTCACATCTGGAACACTTGAATTTTTGAATCTGTATTGTGAACATCTCATTAAACATCCCATTAAACATTGCAAATGGAAATTCAATGGGATATTATACTTATAATCTTTTAAACATCTCGTTTTTCCATTTGCAATGTTTAAATCCAAAAAGAACTTTTCATGAAATCCATGAATCACAGATCCATCATCTTGCGAATCTTGCGAACAGCGATGATGTTGTCGCTTCAATGGGCTACATGTCACGAGGTAAAACAATGGATGTGTATGGCATTTTTTTAAACCCAGGTTTACCCAAAGCAAAAAGAAAGTAGAGGGACGGTTTCTCTGGGCGTATCTTATGGCCGGTGTTGAGGTCTCCAAATCTCCAAGTCAGACCTGCGGCCCCCCAGCATTGGTCTAAACCAGGCCCCAGAAACCAAGGATAGGCAGGAGGGTGGCTCCGATGAACTTCGTAGGCACCCCAAAGGTTTTCGACAGATCCTGTCCGCGATGACAACTGGACCAAACTTGGGAAAGGGATGCCTTTCATGGCCAATCTTAGATACGGGCCTAACGCAAAAAACGGGTCTAATACGATTTAATATTGTAAACCTCCAATGTTTCATGATAGACAATTCTTACCCAGCCATTTCTGTTGATATTAAAGATAGTTCTTTATTGCAATTACATGCCATTTCTACATCTGGTGCCCCCATGGCAAAAACAACTGGGCTGGCCCTGGTGACACCTTCTTGAAGGACATCCACTGGACATGTAAACCTATCGGCCTGAAATCATCTGAAACCACATGGTAAATCGATTGGCTATAGGATGTTATACGTTATAAGGCAATTTTTCTGCGATCAGTAGCATGCCACTCAAGCATACCATCTGGTTATTTAACATAGCCATGGAAAATCACCATGCTATTAAGAACGGTAAACCATCTATTTCTATGGGCCATCTATACCATGGCTATGTTAGTCATAACCAGAGGGTACTCAAGCTGTGTACGCAATTTGTTGCCAACAAACGTCGCAAAAACGGCTTCAAGTCCACAGGCTGCCCTCTCAGGCTAAGCCTAGGATCGGTGAGCAATTGTCCACTTGACCAATGGGAAAAAACCAAACCTCAACTCCCCTATTATTGCCATATGATTTCCCACATTACCCTCTGGTAATTTAACATAACTATGGAAAATCACCATAGAAATAGTGAATTTGCCGATGAACAATGGTGATTTTCCATGTTTATCTTAGTTTACCAGAGGGTAACTCCATGATGTTTATCCCGCTGTTTCCCCTTCAGCCCCTCAAACCCGCAGCCATGTTTATCCGATCCGACAAGTCGGGGAAGTCCCTATACAATAGGATAATACGCCATATGTTGCCAGGAGACGTTCGCTCCATGAATAAATAAACACACATATATATATATATATGCATATAACAGAATACACACATATATATATATATATATCACAAATATATCATAATTACCATTGATGTGGCAAACCCAATACCATCATTCTTGTTTCTATTATCCAATGGTCCCATTGATGGGTAGATAAATTCTTTTATATTCAATGCTATTATTATTGTTTCTATAATCCTATTATTATCCCATTATATCCCATCATTATTCCTATTGTCCCATTATTTTCCAACTATATATATATAATACATCCGATGATCCATAATGAACCATGATAATCCCATTACAATCAATGATCATATGGATCAATTAGTATCATTATAATCCCATTATTGTCCGATAACATTATAATGGGATTATGGTAATATTAATACTGGGATCCGATTACTATACATAATTATAACATTATTATTATCCCATTATACCATGGTTTATAAACCCCATTCACTATAGTCATGAGTATCAAAAATCATAGTGAAATTGGAGTTATATACCAACTTAGCTATCGAACGGGGCCCCAAATTGTAAAATGTATCATTATCATACCAGTAAATCTCATTACAGTATATCCCATTATATCATTATTATTCTAATAATGGGATCCAATGATCATTATTATTACTATATTGATTATCATTGATATTAATAATACTATCATGGGATATTATATTACGATTATTACCAGTACTGGTTGGTGGTATACCTACCCCTCTGAAAAATATGAGTTCGTCAGTTGGGATTATCCCAACTGAATGGAAAGTCATAAAATTCATGTTCCAAACCCCCAACCAGTTTCTATCTATTTGGGGATTGGGATTACAATAACCAACGGTAGACCAGGCGCCACGTTTCGTCCCATGACCAGAAGAAACTCCCACGATCCGAGCCGATCTCCTGCAGGTGGTCCACCAAGACCTGCGAGTTGAAGGCGGCCACCAAGATGCTGGCCACCATGAGCATCACCGAGGAGGTCAGGGACAGCTGACCTCGCCACGAAGGGATGGGGGGATGGAAAACCATGGGAAAAACATGGGAAAACCCACGGAAAATGTGAACTAATGTGGGTAAAACAATGTCATGTTTACCACCCATGACTGGGAACGGTAAGTTTATACCACCACCAAACAAAAAATGGTGATGACTGGGGGATGGTGCAAATGGCATCGTTTTATCCACATTAATAAATGTTTCTAGCTGGGAAATCATATGTGAATTTCGGATTTTCCATTGCCATGTTCATAGTTGGTGGGTTTTTGCGGGAAAACATGTTTTTTTTTGTGTTTTTTCTTTCTGGTGACTTCTGGGTGCTTTTTTTGGGGGGAGAAATGGGTATGATCTTCAGCCCATCTTGGGAGAAACAGACCGAGATGACAACTTTCGAGCCACCAATCAGATAACAAACGCAACCATTTTACGGTGAAACCATGACATGACTTAATTATGGACCTTAAAAACCTCTATGGTTTGTGGCAATTAGATGGTAATTATGGTCATAATAATGATAAATACCGCAAATTATATTATAAGACATAAGACAACCATAATTTCAATCACCATGAAGACCACCATGAAAACATACCACCATTACCATTTTTGGTTATCTGAACTACCATTACCATTAACCATTACCACCACATAATTATTATAGTTATCTTAAGAAAACATACCACCATTACCATTCCATCATGTTTCCCATTGGCAAGCTGCTGAGTTCAATGTCCTGCGGAGCTGGGTGGAGTTACTGATCGCAACTCAAAATAAGATGCCCCAAATAATAGTTGTTATAGTGGTTAACTAAAAGGAAATACCATAAAATAGTATAAGATATCATAGAATAACAAATCTATACAGATCTTCTTCAGCAAATCACACGGCTGAAGAGATGTCGCTTGGGGGGCGAACAGAGTCAATGGCCTTATAGCGGGATCAGAAAACTGGGGAAATTCTTCCAATCCTGTCTTCAAATGTTAGGAAGATACTGGACTATTTCTGGGGGTGGCAGGTACCTTTTGGTTCTTCGATGCCTAGACTTGGACGGTGATGGAATGGCGAGAAAGAACAACTCATTGTTTATCATAAAATCACCAGAAATCATTTATAGCGGCAATCTTGTTTTTTTTTGAGTAGTTACCCTCTGGTAAACATGGCCGGAAAATCATCAGAAGTTCCTCTTAGAAATGGGGGGGGTTGTCGCCAGGTCCAACTGCCAAGGCTGCTCCTCGGTGGTCAAGGGCTTGTCTTCCAGCTCCACTTCGCCCTCAGTGTGATGCTGGAAAGAGTCCTGGCCGCAGACCCGTCGCTGGCCTTGAAGGACCCTCAACTATTTCGCTGAAGTATTTTTGAACATCTATGGATGCAACCAGCCGAACCTATACGGCACCAATGAAGTCCAGATCTCTCCACAGGCTGCGAAGGTGAAGGTGGTCGGGGCTTCAACCACTTCCCAGCCTCAAAAAACCCTCCACCTTCGGCCCCGTTGGCCCCACACAACCGCCTTGTGTGTCTTCAGGTGGAAATAGATGAAGGACAAGTACAGAAAGATCAGAAAACAGGCGCAGACTCTGGAAAGGACCAACACCTGGAGAATTTGGCTATGTGTAGCTGGAGGTTCACAGCTAAAATTAGCTGGCCCTATTAATATATCCAAAGACTTACTGGTGCTTAGTAGGGAATTGGGGGATGGCATGTTTTTTTGGGGTTGTTATGGGTCCTTGATTCCCCCATTCCCTAATAAGCACCAATAAGAAGATACTGTAGTAGCATCATAGATTTGACCGACCCCCATCCAGGACTCAATGGTACGCTTGGGGTGCGATAAAGTCTGGACATACCCTGGGGTCATCCAAAACGCCATCATAAGATACCACAATGGTTGATTCCATACTTATCCCCAAATCCGATGCTTCTAATAATGGTTCAAAATCACCATGTCCTGCTTCAAGACATCATTGATTTCACCTCCATTCATAAACATATATGGTGGTTCCCTAAAATCGGGGTACCTTCAACTCAGCCATTAATCCACTTTAGTCTTCTCCCAGGTCAACCACCCGTTTAACACACCCATCCCCTTGGCACATCGTCGGGCGTGACGCCAGGGACGGAGCCGAACATGGTGGGCAAAACCATGCTGATAGAGGCCACAACCTCTGGTATCATCCAAGAGCTGTTGGATGTTTCCAACTTGGCCGTGGAGAAATCATGGGAAAATGATGGGAAAATGATGGAAATAGCTGCAGAATAGCTGGAGCATAGTGGGAACAATTGAAGAATGTTGGTCAAAAATGGGGAATATTTTATTATTCTGTGGGAATGCACTGGAATACAATGGGGATATATTTATATATCAACCATCATAGGGATATAATGGGGATATTAAAAGTGATATACCCGCAACAGTGTCATCAAACAACCTATAAGTTGGTTTAAAAAACCGTGAATACTACAGTTGTATCTTCCATAAACCATATCCAAGCAAGTTATGTGCGCATAGTTAGCTATCGTAAACGGGAGCCTCACCTTCTACTTAGCAAAGTTGGCTAGCATAACTAGGTTAAGTATGGTTTATGGTAGATATATCTCTAGATATCTAAGTTTACGAGATTCCAGATATTATATCCAAAATGTATTCCCATGATATTCCCTGATATCCAACTGGTTTGTATTGGACAACGTATACATTATATATTATTATATTACCCTGTGGTAAACTAACATCACTATGGAAATCATCATTTTTAATGGGTAAATCCACTATAAATGACCATTTTCAATAGCAAACCGTTAGTTTACCAGAGGGTAAACCCTTGTCCACTGTAACATCCAGACCTGCGAGGACATCTGCGCGGAAACGCCATCGACGTTGAATTCCAGCATCTTCTTCTTGAAGCCTCCGAAATTCGCCAACTCTACGGCCATCAGATTAACTGTGGAGATAATGCAGGTACACATTAGCCGCTTCATTAGCCAACTATATACCTGGCTGGTGGTATACCTACCCCTCTGAAAAATATAAGTTCGTCAGTTGGGATGATGACATTCCCAATATATGGAAAAATAAAAAATGTTCCAAACCACCAACCAGATACCCATAAGTCATGACCAGAAAACCCATCAGTAATGATACAATGTGGAATAATGTGGATAAAATGGGAAAAACTCACCAGTGAAACATTGTTTGTGACAATAGCCAAAGAGGATTCATGAACATTGCTGGAACATTGGACTTTCACCAGGATGAATGAGGATTTCACCCATCTGAAACATATTTGCTCAAGTTATCGGGGGCTCTCAAATATCGCTGGACATAAACAACATTGAAAAACACCAACCAAATACTGTAATCATCAATAATGTGGGTAAAACAATGTCATGTTTACCACCCATGACATACCACCTACAAAAAACGGTGATTTTTCTGGGGGATGGTGCAAATGGCATTGCTTTACCCACCATGAACGTCATGGATTAAATCAAAACTGGACCATGGGCCCCAAGCCACCGAGCAGGCTTTGACGGATGCCCCGAAATCAGGTTGGAGATTGAAATGGGAAAAGTGTTGGATAGTTGGACTCTGATTTTTGATTTTTTGAAATATCGGATAAACATCGAAATATAGTTGGATATCGAAATCAGAGTCACGATTTCTTTCCCACAGATTTTTGAGCGTTGGATAGTTGGATCGCTCTCCACGTGGTGAGGAAATGGGGGTACCCTCTGGCTGTGGGGATTTCCCAGCGGGCTGTGTTTAATGACACCGGAGGGTATTCTCCAATTAGCATCCCCATTGTTGTTGCTTAAATACCTATTAATCACCCGAAAATCCCACGATATAATTCCCATTAAACCATGGGTTATATGAGTTATTTGGTGAAAATCCCATTAATTCACATTACACCACTGGTTATATGGGCGAAAATCCCATGAATTCCTATTCATCCTATGAACCACCATTAAAATCCCATTAATTCCCGGAAAAAAACATGGGAATACGATCAAATCAGCTGTCCTGCTGTCATGATGGACTGCCCTAGGACCAGAAGCAAACACCTCACGCAGGTCACCGGCAGGTCAAACACTTCCAACATTTTGTGGGAGGTTAAACACCTTCTAGAAATGTCTGGGATGGTGCTTGACACGAACTATTTAACTGAATGGTGACTTTCAATAAAACCAGATAAAATATAGAAAATCCTTGCCAATCTGCACAAGAATTTCTGCACGAAACACCAGCAAGGCTGTTTTCATTGAGGCCCCGCGACGACATGGGTGCATCTGCACGATTTGACAGCTGAAATCCAACAAACGATCTCTCATAAAGGTGGTTTCATCGTCGGATATGGCTATGTGTTCACTCTTCTTTGCACAAAGGTGCTAGTCACTATACCACTGGTCAACTGTTTCAATTCTCAGGATCTTGGGTCTCATACAACCTACTTTTCATGGACGCATGCCAGGTTTGTCAAGCAATCACAAAAACACAGGTTGACAGTAGATGGGTGGAATTACCATAGCCTGGGGACAGGCTAGTGCTTTCTGGACAACTCGTTGGTTATCTATTGTTGATCTATATGTTCCAACGCAGATCCCAATTGTATATCCATTATGGTTGCCAAGCCATGCGCACCATTTGGGATATTGTTGATGATATATCCATCCGGTTGGTTCCCCCAGTTGATCTTCCATTAAGATCTATTATCTGATGCTTAAATTCACATCATTCGCAAGTGGATCCCATAAAATATTATTGTTAATGTGGTAAACCAATTATATATATATATATATATCCACAGCAAATCCCCATTTGGATAAAACAGAAACATATTTTTTTGAAATGCCATAAGCAATCCCGACGTGTTAAGCCAGTTCTAATTCTAAACTCTGAACCATCCAAAAAGAAACGCATCAACTGGTCTGAATTGGTGGTACCAATAATGTTGTCTAGCCAGTAGTGATATCTTGTCAATAGTAGAAACATTTTTCCGCAACTCCAATTTTTCTCCAATACTAAAGTCAATTAGCTCCATTTACTTTTAGTATTGCCAAAAGAGTCATGTTCAGACCTTGTCCAGAGGGCATGGCCAATAGTGGACCCAACATGGCAATAGTGGAAACTTTTTTCCCAACTCCAATTTTTTCTCCAATACTAAAAGTCAATTAGCTCCATTTACTTTTAGTACTGCCAAAAGAGTCAAGTAAAGCAAATCCTTTTCAAAGCAGCCTTCACTTTTGATTAGCAAAAGCTTAGATTCCAGAAATCTGATCCAATTACCAAACAGCTGATTTCCTTATAAAACCCTTATTTAAAAAAGCAAGAAAACAGGTCCACAAAGGGTACCCCCTTTGCAAGCCCCAGAATAGCAATAACAAACCTGCACCAGGCATGGCAATAGTGGAAACTTTCTTCCGCAACTCCAATTTTGTTGTCCTCCTTCTCCTTCTCCTTCTCCTTCTTCTCCTTCTTCTCCTCCTCCTCGTCCTCCTCCTTCGCCTCAATCCCAGCCATAAGGTTCCAAAAATTTACTATTGGAATGCTGACCCCCCCCCGACTTTTTTTTTTAAATATTTTATTTAGGGGGGGTTTACTATTAGGCAGCATACATTAAATATCATCCACTTAAATGGTACCCTCTGGTAAACTAACATAGATATTGGAAATGGCCATTTATAGTGGATTTACCCATAAAAAATGGTGATTTTCCATAGTTACGTTAGTTTACCAGAGGGTAATTCTTTAAGAGTTGAATGGCAGCTTTCTCTTGTTCATCCCATATTTTTCTCGTCGCAGCTCCAGTAGTTCCGCGTTTCGCTCATCCGAGGCACCAGTGTAGGGATCCCATGAGATTCGCCTTAAGCACTTCCGGGAGCCCTGCGCGTAAGCACCTTAGACCAGCCGAAGCTTCGGAGACGAAGATCTTCTGCATAAGACATCTGGTTTTTGCTGGATGGTTAAAATATAACAATGTTCCATGGGATTTTATGGGCTATCACTTATCACAGGTTTTATTGGTCTTTATGGGGGTTTTATTTTTGTTGATAGTTTTTTAGGCTTAATCCGTTTTGAGTAACCATAACAGGAAAGTACGGTTCCCCAAACCAACAGTCTTGAGTGAGTCACCATCACAATAGTTGGAGTAAATGCTTTGATCGGTTTGATGATTTCGCCAACACAGGTGAAAAAGACAACATGCGGAATTCACTACCAAGCATCGGAGATATTTTCATATCATCCAAAAGAGAAGGAACACCAACAATTCACCAAAGGTTCACTCAAATATGGGCAATTTCGAGGTCAGGCCCTGCCAGGTGTGAAGTAGGGGCGCGCTGGAAAGGGGGAATGCCGAGAACCCAAGGTGCGCCTTTGTCAGCTTTGATACCGACTAGTATTGATGTGTTTGTTTCCCAAGTGCATGATAAGTTTCACACATCAGATACCAATATATATATATATACTTATATATATAATTATTTAACTCTATATACATATATATATATCATTATATAATCACATATAGATACATATATAATATCATTATAAAGTCACCAAATACATGTATTTAGATACATAAGTTCATTTTAAAACGGGGCACTGGATGGCCATGATCTGCTCCACGGATTTGCCCAGGAAGGCGTCGATCATCCCACCTACATGGGGAAGGCACGGGGGACTTGGAATGATTTGGAGGTTTCCTAAGTCATAGGGGTACCCCCAAATCATCGATTTCTAGATGGGATTTTCCGATTTCCAGAGTTTAGTAGGATGTTCCGATATTCAACGAAAATAACCATCGATTTAAATCATCGATTTGAGTAGGATTTTCCAATTTTCCACTATAAACAATCGGTTTGGGATGATTTGGGGGTACCCCCATTCCAGGAAACCCCCATTTCAGCAGCAAAAAATGGGACCATCCAATGAGATGAAATTCCCACGTTTTTTGGAGCATAGGATATTTAATGGGACCATCTCACCAGCTCTTAAAATAGCTTACTGTTGGATTTCTTGTTGGATTTCTGTTAGCAGAACTAGAATGACGGATTTGGTTGGATAAACCGAGTTTGGGGTAACATACGGTAAATCAACAAACAGAACTGGGGGGGCTGTCTGTACAAATAAAGAACGGATCACACTGGCGATGTGCAGTACCTGTACAGCAAAATTTAGGGACTTATGTATGATTCAGCTGATGCTGGTTGGCGGTTGCAACCCCCTAAAAAAGTAAAGCCATGCTGATGCTTGTCAATGGAGACCATCATTTAACACAAATAGTTTGGACCAATGCACCGAAACTGCTTGTCGTGCAAGGCGGGGGTCTCTTTGGTGGTGGTTTGTGCCAGTCTTGCGGCTTCTTCTCGGAAGTGCACAGGCTGACGCCGCAGCTGGCGGAGCCGGGGCAGCTGCCGGAAAGGACGGGGGCGCGGCATTCAAGTCCTGCATCCATTGTGCGCAAATTGACGGGGCCTGCCACAGGAACATCTTTGGATTGGACCGCAGCCAAAGTGGAAAATTGGGATGCAGGCTTCCCGGTAATTTCCTATGTTGTTGTAAGAAGCCTCCCGCGGGCACTCGCATTTACGGCCCTTTGTTTTTGACGCCGCGCCTGGCCAGCGCAGCAAGCAAGCACGGTAGAATCCCACGACTGCAAATTTCTTTTACTCTCTAGCAGCAATCAAACGTGGCTTGCCGGCACATTCCCCATTTAGTTCCATAATTTTCCTCCACGTATAGTGGATTTCCAATTTCCAGTTGCCATGTTTGATTACAGGAGGGTAAGACTGATGGCAACCATATCAAGATAGTCCAGTCTCATATATTCCATGTATTTCACGGGGCGTGTGAAAATCACAGACTGCATGCAGCCGCCAATCCTCCATTCCTGGGCCCAGACAAAATCCCTACCACATTTCTGCTGGTTCAAACCTTCATGCTGAGGCTCTAAAGAAAAAGACATATATTAAAAATCAAGTTTTCATTGCTTCAATTTCCGCTAAAGCCCCATTAACTATCCTGCAAATAGCTGAAACCAATCCCAACCATCATTCCAATTTTCCGTCATAACGTCATCGGTCATGATCGTTCATTCATCCAGACATGATGTAGAGATGTGTGATCCAGTTGCCCTCTGGTAAATTAACATAGCTATGGAAAATCACAATTTTTAATGGGTAAATCAACTATACATGGCAATTTTCAATAGCTATGTTAAATTACCAGAGGGTAAATCTCATTGATCAATAGGAAGGTTCATGCCATTAAATCCCATGATGGTTTGATGATTTAAATCACCGAGATATCCCAATAATCCCATGAAAAACCACCAATCATACTGCGGATGGTTTCGAAATCCTGCGCCAGTTGATAGGTGGCTTTTCCCATTATTTGTACAATGCGGGGCCCCCCAGTTGTAAGTTGGTTTATAAACCCCATTAACTATAGTTATAAGTACCATAAACCATGGTTACTGGAGTTATAAACCAACTTAGCTATCTTGGGGGCCCCACATTGTAAGGTTTCAAACATCCGTTTGGTGGTGCAGGATTTCGCTGGCCCATCCACAGTAGTTAAACCAATGAAATCCCCAACACCGGATTTACCGCTCGCCGAGGCACCGATCAAGGGAGAGACCTGAAGGCTTACGCACTCCACCGCTCTTGCTTGTACATTGGCCATTCCGATGATAGCCTAAGGTCAGTCATGGCCATTTGTCCAGCCTATTGTTGGGAAGATTGGTGGGAATAATCTTGAGAAATGGTATTTTTTAATCTTGAAGTCTTAGTGTTGGGAACATTGGTGTCAAGTCAACATGATTCCGACCAATATTCAGAATCAAGCATGATGGGGATATAAGAAAATATAACAAATGGATACAAATGGGATAACAGCATGCAACAGCCCCATTTCGGTGACCTTCCATGACAACTAGTTATATAAGATTTGTCCTTATTAGCGATTGTTGGTGGTTAAGGCCCACATTCCTGGGGTTGCCGCCTTGGAAGGGTTGGTTTTTCATGACACCACAGGGATCCCGCTGTGGTGTAGGCCATCCGTTGAAATCACAATAAGTAATGCTGGTCCATATCATGGAACTGCTACTTTAATACTGGCTTGATTGCTGGTAACTTGTCCTGGTTCGACACCACCCATTTTGAACATATTTTGACCATGACAAACATGGGGTTTCCGTTGGTTCATGCTGATTAAGAGTGGTTTATTTCACTGGTCCATGCTGGTCGAAATAGAAGGTTGGCTTATTTCACTGGACTAATGGTTGGAGTCAGGGTGGGCACATCTTCAGTTGGATGGGCCGGGTCAAAAATCACCTCATAAGTGAGGGGACCATCTTGCATCATCCCCGGCCAGTTACTAACGCTGTTCAAAAAAGCTTCGGGATTCTCACATGGATTTGCAATGGCACCTGCAGTCTTGGGCCCCGATTCAATCATGTATTAAGATGGCTGATAATTTAAGTACCACTTAAACCTTAGACAAGTACCATAGATGGCATTCAGTAGACGGCCTGTTTCTACCCAAATAAATATATGACAGGTACCAAAGTACCAATTAACCCCCAGTCTGTGTACAAACAAGCCATCTACTGAATGCCTGGTGCTAAACGGGCTCTATCCCTGCCAGGAAAGATGGGTCCAACAACTATCCGGAGGCCGAAGTCATGATGCAATAGGCATAGTGGCTTCAGGTGACGATACCTTACGTAAGCCCTAATAGAGGTATGGTTACCCACCGGTAATCGAACGTGGCACTTGTCTATAAATAGGAGCTTTCCATCATTTAATGGGAACATCACCTATAAATCATCTACAAATGGAGGCTATAAATATGCTATAAATAGGGGCTCTTCGCCATGACAATGATTCCCAGAAGCTAATTATTCGCCGAGCAGCTAAGAAGTTCACCAAGCAAACGATCAGCGAGTTCCTGGGGGAACACCACTGGGGAAGTAACAGCCATGGCAGCCATCAGTTTTGATGCCCTGTAAACTAACAGAGATGTGGGAGATTCACCATTCTAGATCATGTTCCCAGGAAAACCATAGGTTTTCCACATCTTCTATGTTTAAATGAGGGTGACCCCTATAATTATGGGCATACACCTATGCCAACTTATGCCAACTATCCAAGTGACACTGCACCTCTGTGCAATCTATCCAGCTATTGGACACCACGGTTACCGCGGTGGTGTTGAATATTCGAAGGGATGAGTGATTAGTTGAATAAACATGGGTTCAGAACTGCAGTGTATGAGTTTAATGGTTCCATATCGTTCCAAAAGCAGTACAGTAATTCCATCATCACTTGAGCGGTGTGGCTGATAGATGTTGAGCTGCTGTTTCCCAAATTCACAATGAACTTCAGTAAACCCAATTAGATCCAGATAGTATACAGTAACCTCGAAATCATCACCTATCAATCGCAACAACTAATCAACCATGAATCAGCACCTGTCTTAGTGACCCTAGGTTCTGGTTCATCCTCTTTTCCCGTGCTCCCTTGAGCGAACAGCAAACCCCTCACCCCAATCAATATATCGGGTTTGTCTGCGAATGGGGTACCCCAAATTTGATGATTGAGCCATTTATATATCATCACTTTTCCCGTTAAAATTTGCCATAACTTGGCGGCCACACCCTGTATCAAACACGGCGTGCTGGAACATACGTCATTTAGTTCCATGATTTTGCCATTAAAACAATCCTCCATTTAGTATTTGGTGCGGTGCTGTTCCAGCTAGCCATGTTTGATGACACCGCAAGGCAAATCATCATCACAAATCACAAATAGACCTTGTCATAATCTGAGAAATCCCATTCGAATCCTGTGAAACCATAATTTTTTCATGCTTAAACCAATATTCCAATCATATCCCAACTGGTTGGTGGTATACCTACCCCTCTGAAAAATATGAAAGTCAGTGGGGATGATTCTTCCCAATATATGGAAAATGTTCCAAACCACCAACCAGCCAATATTATCCCATTCATATCCACTATATTCCACGCTATCACCATTTTATAAATCCCAAGAACCCTCCATTCGCTCTGGATATTGCCAAGGCGCCACTGCAGGGTGCGACCCATGAAGCCCAAAGGCACCAAGATCAGTAGGACCCCCGAGGGCCAACAAATCACCTGCTTGTAGCCCTCAGTCGTGGTGTGGTTCGTTGCACCACGGGAACGCCACGGAATTTGAGAGGGGAATTGACGACACAACAACCAACTCAACTCGAAATAAACATCTGTAAACTTGATACGAACCACTAGTTTCGGTTTTGCATAGCACTGAAATTGAACAATCGTGAACTTGAATTATCAACAATAGGGATGTAAGCAACAACAATTATGGTGATTTATGCAATGAATAATGATTTGGTTTGATGTGATAGCAAAATGGTGATAAGGATGATATCAAGTGGTGAAGTTTCAGTAGAACCAATCGTGGCGACCGAATTTCTGAAATCAGAAGACTGGGTCGCGGTCAAAATGTTCAACTCCCCATCTGACATATGCGAACCATGGTGCTGGTATATAAAAAACCTACAAAACTGGGTGATTTTGTTCGGGCAAATGTAGGTAAATATTCCATACATGGAGCATGTGGGTTTGACACTAAACATGACCAATTCGGTTGGTCTGTGCCCCCAATTTTGGCCCATTGAACTTAAGCGAACATACGGAACACAACTCCCAAAAACGCATTACTATGCCCACGAACCCTTGAAATCTGTTTGGCTTGGGCTTTGGGTACAAGGTAGCGAAAGTACTATAAGCACAAATAACTCCAACTCCCGGAGAGCCCTCTCAACACTGCGGGTTGGCAAATGAATTTTTGATGATTTTCGATGGTTTTTCTGTCGCATAAGAAGGTGGCATTTCTTCTGTTCTATGTTACATTTCAGCGGTAAAACATGCGTTCTTTTTTTTCCCTCAGGAGACCACAAACCAAACCAACCAATGACTTCCTATGCCGCCGCAGCACATCGAATTCCTTCTGCCAGAATGTCCTCAGAGTTGCCATCTGTTCGGGGGTATCCTAGCTGGAGAAAAAAAACAAGGCGATGCGTACGTCCAGGATGTGAGTTGGCAAATTACCAGTACGCCTTATCTAAGCAACGAGAACACACACCATGCAGCTCATTTTCAAGAAGAACATCCTCGTCTAAAGCTATTTGAACTATCTTTGGAGTATTTATTCAAGATTATACCCTCCGATACTCAAACATGGCAATGGAAACTATTGAACATGCTGATTTCCTGTTGCCAGGCTAGATTGCCGCAGGTAAACTCTGGTAAGTTAACAGTTTGCTATTGAAAATGACAATAGAAATAGCTGATTTACCCATTATAGCATGGTGATTTTCCATCGTTTTGGGTATGTTTACCAGAGGGTAAGCTCCAAGTCACACCAGCAGAAAAAGACGTGCTGCCGAGTAGCTTTGGAACCTCTTCCGTTTTCGGTCCCAGCAGAGAGGTCTTGGTTCGTTGTCGCTGGTTTCGACCCATCCACCCAAAAAATCAGAAATGGGCAAGGGAAATAAACAGATGATGATTTATAACCATTACTTTAGCTAGGTTCAAGATAGGTGGTAGAGGCCTTAAGTAAGATCCAAACATGTCTGGTACGTACGGCTGGTAGGTTTGGTTTTCTTGGTACGGTACGGTTGGTACATGTGGTACGGTACGGTTGGTACGGTTGGTACGCTTAGTAACGTTTGGTACGCTTACCAACCGTACCGACCGTACCAGTGAACCGTACATAACCGTACCACCGTACCGTACCAGATTAAGGGGGGGGTCAAGGGGGGGGCGTTTTGGATGTACCAATACTAAAGTAGTATTGGTACATCCAAAACGCCCCCCCCTTGACCCCCCCCTTAATCTGGTACGGTACGGTGGTACGGTTATGTACGGTTCACTGGTACGGTGGTAAGGTCGGTACGGTTGGTAAGCGTACCAAACGTACCTTACTAAGCGTACCAAGCGTACCTACCCAAAGCGTACCAAGCGTACCAAGCGCACCAAGCGTACCGTACCAAGCGCACCAAGCGTACCAAGCGTAGCGTACCTATCTTATAGCTGGATATCAAGCACCTATCTTGAACTTAGATAACCATTACTGGTTGGTGGTTTCAACCCCTCTGAAAACATTAGTCAGTTGGGATGATTATTCCCAATATATGGAAAAAATAAAAATGTTCCAAACCACCAACCAAATTATTACTATAGGTTAACCGTTATTAACCGTAGATTAACGATTGTGTAATTCTTTGTTGGGGTTCCTGTGAGTTTTGGGAACCGTATCATTTGCCAGAGCTTGTTTTGAAGTACTCCAAAAGGAAGGTGAGGTCCAAATGAAGATAGAGAACCGCAAACATCACTGCCTTCTAACCCTCTTAACAATATATCCAGCCCAGTTCGGGCATTGACAACGCATATGAAACGGGTACTTGGTTGATCTTAACGTTAAAGTTTGGAAAGGGGTGCTCATTGCTTGTTTTGGGTAAGTCTGCTGAACGAGAATTGAAGATTATATGCTCCCAGAAAATGTTGTGACAGCCAGCCTCAAAAGAGTAGTGCAAAACTGTGAAGTCAATGAAGTGTCAAGCTCGATGAATAAGATTTAAATGTCACGCATAAGAACCCACAAATGGATCAAGCAATCTTTATGTCTGATATTTGTTTTGGCTTGAAGTTGCCGCTTATATAAATAAATATATATATATATATACTGACTTATACTGTATTGACACTGCCGTATTGTAAAAATGAGTGTAGCCATCAATTACCCTGTCTGATCTGTCTGGGTATGTAACTGGAACTTGTTTCTCCAAGACCTTCAAAACCCCTATTTCCGCATAAGAAAAACAATCTTTATTTCAGCAACTGCTGCAAAAGTGGCTCATAACCCCTTATCTGGAAAATGGGTCTAGATAAATGGTATTAAGAAAAAGAACTGGGAACACAATGGACTATGAGATATCTAGAAAATGTCATAAGTCAGCAAGCTGCAAAGTTCGGCTATAAATTGATTCAGATTGTCCCCATTATATCTCGTTTTACCACCACCTTTGTGGGTTTTTCTAAGTTACAGTATTGTTGTTGATGCTTACCTTGCTTAAGGGACCCGTAAAAAGTAAAACTGGTTGGTTGTATACCTACCCCTCTGAAAAATATTGGTCAGTTGGGATGATTATTCCAAATATATGGAAAAATAACCAAACCACCAACCAGAAAACATATCCCCTTAACCGATGCCCCAAGCAGTGGATTACCCATTGGAAAAAACATCTGCAGCGATCGAGGTTAGGAATTAGATATCTGAACTTCAGGCACCACCCCCGCCGCATTCTGAGAGTTCAGACTGGTCGTACCTGTTGCTGGTGTGGGCTTGAAAATCAAAGTCGTGGTATGTCGGTGTAATTGTAAGGGTGATTTAGTGGGATAATAACGGGATAGATATATAAAACCAAGACGAACCAACACTTGTCAAATTTGGATTGGCCAAAAAAAATGGCTACATCCACACAGTTGCCATTTTATTGAGGTTCTAAGCCTTCTAAGCCACCGGCTATCTTTTTGGCACCCTATTCTTAGACTCATATTAGTCGTCATGTGGGGATGAAGCGAATCGGGTTGTTCCCTGTAATTGGGGCCAGTGACCCACGAGCAAGATCAAAGGTTCACCACACACACAGATATATATATATATATCTAACTTACCACCTATAATATAAGTACATGTACGTTCACATATGAAACGTGTTTTTTGCATGTAATATGCATATATAGATATATACATATACATGTTTACATATGTATATATATATACATACACATACTCTGTTAGTATTCTTCTTCTTATTACTATAATTATACTGTATCATTATCATTGCAATTGTACGAAATCCATCTTTTAGGCACTGTTATAGGATGAACCACGGAACTTCCTCGGAGCATTTCATGCCTTGTTCACCACGGTGAGTCGGCCCATCGCCTCCAGTACGGCAGCCAAGATGCTCCATGGTGGTATCTTTATCAATACTTACCCTCTGGTTATTTAACATAGCCATGGAAAATGGCCCATTTATAGATGATTTTCCCATTAAAACCTCCATTTATAAGGGATTTTCCATGGCTATGTTAAATAACCAGATGGTAATAGCTATTAATTAATGGTGATTTCATGAAGATAAATGGTAGGGTTACCCTCCAATAAACTAACATAACTATGGAAACTGGACCATTAAGACCATTTATAGATGATTTTACCTATTCAACTGGTGATTTTCCATAGCTATGTTAAATTACCAGAGGGTATTTGCCTCTACATCACTGGGCTATTTTTGGGGGGTCATGTTGGTACATATTTCGCATCTAGGACATAGAAATGGAGTAGAGGTGGCCCATGATTGTGGCTAGCCAGTGGTGCCAACTGAGAACGCTTGGCACTGTGGCACTTTCAACCCGCGTAGGGCTCCTTCATGGGCACCTAAAAAAACATCTTTTTCGCTCAACACGAGGAAATCTGGGTAAACCACCCAAGAAATCCCCCAAAAAAGGTTACCCTCTGGTAATTTAACAGTTTGCTATTGAAAATGACCATAGAAATAGTAGATTTACCCTTATAGCACGGTGATTTTCCATAGTTTTTTGTATGTTTGCCCGGTTCGATCAGTCGATTCCAACCGAGCTAAAGTCACCTGATCTGTGTCACCTGAAATCCTTCGGAGAAAGTGAATGAGTTACCACCCACACATACAAAATAAAATAGGGGAACAAAATGGAATTGGTCAACAAGATTTCACAGAAGTCTGATATGGTTTGGCTCACCATCTTGAAAACTTCAGCTTTGTTGCGGAATGTGCAGCAACCTTCACAACTGGTCCCTCGTTGAACCCGACAGTATCAGTGATCCAGGATCTCCCAGAGAAAACCTGCAACATGTTTGAAACAACAAACATGTTGGGTTTACCATTACAACACCACATTATTGCTTAGCTGAATTTAAATACATATCCGCATCTATGACCAAGAAAAAATAAGTGGTATTAAAATGTATTAAACATTATCTGGTTGGCGGCATACCTACCCCTCTGAAAAATGATGGAGTTCGTCAGTTGGGATGATGACATTCCCAACTGAATGGAAAAAAGTTCCAAACCACCAACCAGATATGTATATATATATCTATATCCATGTGTATCAAGAGCATTATTGAACTACCCGATGCAGCAAGATCCAACGTTCTCGCCTTTTCAAGGTGCCCCGGGGCCGGGTTGAACCCGCTTCGGCCCGCGCGCTGAGCCGATTCTATGTCTACGGCGGGGTGGCATTCGAATCAGAAAACTTCGGATTTAAACATGACAACTACATAGAACTTGGCTACAAACATAAGGTTTAAGCATCAAACATATGGATATGGATGGATTTGGCATATGATTCATGGTTAAAACCATGATGTTGCTGATTGTGAGGGCTAGTTGCATCATCAATAATCCTCATCCTCATATGTTAGCTACATCACACAATATCACCAAAAATAATATCCCAAAAATATGCCCATGAATTGGTTGGCTTTATACTGATGCCCCATCTAAAACAAACAATCCCGATGCCCTCCAGTGATTTCATTCATCCATAGAAAAATAGCTGATTTACCTACCAAAAAAAAAACGGGAAAATCCCATTCATCAGAAAAACTCATCCGTTAGCTGTAAAAAGATGGAGAATTACACATGGTGATTTTCCAAAACTATAAAACTGCCAGAGGGTAAATCAACTCATAGGATCCTCATAAAATCAACGTTTGCCCTGCGTGGAAGCCACTTCAAGGTACTCCACGACTGGCCTTTGCCGTCTGCATCATCCCTGGCGCTGGCGTCATGGCAATTGCGCCGGCAGAGCCACATGGAACACAAGGTGAGGTCACTTGAATCCACATCTAGTAGCATATGATCAGCAAACTCCTTAGCCTATAGCCAGAAGTTAGATCACCTTCCATGGCTCTGGCCATGAAGAATCCCACATGATTGACCTGGAATCTTGCAAAAAATATCGCCTAGCCTGGGACCCAGCCAATGAACATCTTCCATCATTTCTCATCAAAACAACAAACATCCAGCAAACTACTCAATCCATACCTTGGAATTTTCCCAAAAAACACCTGGATTTTGGGGGCCCAACAAGTCCCAGACCTGGGCCGCAGCATCGCCGCGCGGTTCGTCGCGTCAGCGTAGCGTCGATCCGGGCCTCAAAAAAGAATCGTCCCAGCAGACGAAAGAATCGTCAACCGACCGAAACAATCCGAACCATGGGATGTTTTGTGGATTGTTTGATATTGTTTTTTTGGTATGTGGAGATATTTCTTGTTTGAATGGATTTTTATCTTGCCTGTACACTGTTTTTTCTTTGAATGGTTTTATCTGGGTTTTAACTATGGGCATTTTCTGATCTATCTTGGCTGAAATTGGCATTAAGAAATGGAATGTTCCCAATTTTCTGTGGGCTCTGCATGTCTGAAATTGTGTGAACCTGCCAAAATATTGTGTTTATATGGGTTTACACATTTTGTCATTGTCAGACTACTGAATTAACTGTATATTTTTGCCTTTTAATGTACTTGGAGGATCAATCAAGTTCATTTACCAAAATATGGGTGGCATGTGGTTTATTACCTACCGTAAAATTGGTTTGTAGCGCTAGTTGGTAAGTACCCGTTGCCCGTTTCGTTGTTCCATTTTTGAGTGGGGTGATCCTCCAAGTTGGATGATCAAGCATGATCAAGCGATACCAAGCTTTGATACCAGTAAGAATTGATGACTTCAGTCTAAATGAGATGTTTTGAGTAGTCTATATAAAACATGTGACTTCATTGTTGTGGCAAATGAACCCAGTAAACTGACCAACTACCGTTCAAACCATCAAAATAGGAAAGGCATCGTCGACCCTGACAGTCCCCATTGAAATGGGCATGGGACCATCGAGACAGCTTGGTTGACCTAGAGCTGACCCCCCAAAACAGGTGACGGAGTACCAGCGCTTCTCAAAATTCAAAGTATATCTTGCACCTCCAAGTCAATTACGGTTAATTGATCAAAGTGCACATAGGCAAATAGGGGTAGTATAAAGTATTGCGCAATACCGCGCCAACCACAACGGATTACACCACCGCACACCGCACCAGTACGTCAAATGGCACAGGTTTATGGCTCGAGCGAAATTGGATGGTCTGGACTACCACCCTCTCGGCATGGTCCATTTTGCATCATTTTGCTTCGTAACGGTTATCATTAAAGAAAGCGACATGGTGGTATGGTTTTTGGTGTTCCCCAAATAGCAAAATTGCGTAACTTTATACTTGATGTAACTTGGGGATTCTTAATTATTGGGTTCAAAGTATCAAAAATTGCCACATCATAGGCTTACCATGGTTTGCCAAAAGTGACATCAGGTGAGTCACCGACTCAGAAAGCCAAATAATCCCTATACAAATCCGTCTAAAAGCCTCAAGCCATACATAGCACAGGATGGTGCCCGTTATCAGTTGGTTTATAAACCCCATTAACTAGTTCTTTATATCATGTTATATCATGTGATATCTACAATAAACCAGAATTATTTAAGCCACTTATAAAAATCTTGGTGATCCCGGGGTATGAGATGGATCTACCAAGCTGGGCTTCCACACGATCCTCCTCCCGCCGTCCGTCGCGCCCGTCGCGCCCGTCGCGTCCGTCGCGGCCGTCGCGCTCGCCGTGCCGGCCTTCGTGGCGCCCGTGGCCGTGGCCCTCGCGGTCTCCGTGGCGGCCATCGCGGCCGTGGCCCTCACGACCTGGTCGCGAAAAACCAGGGGAGTTGAAGCATTGGGGTCTACTACCCTCTGGTAAACATACCAAAAACTATGGAAAATCACCATTTTTAATGGGTAAATCAACTATTTCTATGGCAATTTTCAATAGCTATGTTTATTTACCAGAGGGTAATCCCTTCCCAATATGAAACACCCCCTGGAAACATCTAGGAACAATGGTTTTTATGAAGGAATTTCCACGTAATTGGGACCATTGAAGGGGTATGAGGGGATTAACCTTCAATATCTTCAATCATCCTCAACAAAGAACAGAATGGAGTTGCGGTAAAGTATGGGAGTCTGACAATCTGTAATCAACAAAATCTGCAAATATATTCAACCAGGGGATGCTAGGTACACTAACTGTAACCAACAGACATGTGTTATTATGATTTATTATGTTGTTCAACCCACAAACTGGCCATCTCATTGCCAATCTTAGATACCCTGCAAAAAATCAAATTCTTGGCTGGTGAGCGTAGATATTCCCATTGATACCAAAAGACTAAAGGATTAAAGTACCCATCCAAGATTGACCTAGATCTTAAGCCCCAAAAACGGAACCTCCCAAGTCCCCCTGCCACGTTCCCGGTCGCGATCTCGACCCTCACGCGTCTCGCGGCCCTCGCGACGGTCGTCGCGGGTCTCCCGGCGATCACCTGGCGGCTCATGGTGGCAAAACCATGGGGCAACTTCAGCTTTACAGGGATATGCTTGGAAGATAACTTGATAGAAGTAAGACTGGTTGGTATAACTAGCAGGATATAGTGGGATATGTGCCGTCACAGGTTTAATGATGATTTGTAATTAGTTTCTGCTTGGTGGTTTGAACCCCTCTGAGAAATATTAGCCAGTTGCGATGATTATTCCCCAAAAATGGAAAAACAAAATTGATGTTCCAAACCACCAACCAGGTTTGGTTGTTGGTTTATTACTAGGTTGTTTTATGACTGGGGTAGGGTACTGCCTTGAAAGATTCTTGCGGGATGGGCTCCATCATTGGATCAACGGTCTTGTCTGAACCTAGGGCAACCCCCAAAGCACACGGTGTTGATCATGTTTATCTTTATTGCCTTCTGAAGTTGCCATCAAATGAATATAATGCCAACACCGGATTAATAACCCCCCCCCAGAAGGTAGGGAGGTACCTTCTGGCTAGTTTTCTTGACGACCCTTTAATAATAAGCAACTCTGAACCATAAAACTTTGGATATGGCTTACGTCAATTAGATCTTAATAGAATTCCATTGGATTTGTTAAAATTTCATGGATCAGAAAGGTGGTTGATTAATCAGGGGCAAACCCTGGTTATTATTAATGGGGGACATGGGCTCATGGGGGGTACCCTTTGGGAGCTATCCAAACTGATGATTTTTATAAAGATTTTAATTAGAAATCGATCATTTGGGGGATAGTTGTTTTTTGAAATTTTCGATGATCAACTTAAACCTGGAGTATAACAATGATGATTAAAAAAAAAGGTCAAAAACAATTGGAAATAAATAGAATTGGAAATAAAAAATGTTGGATAAAAAAATGATTTCCGAAGTGGTTGTTGATTAATCGGGGGTAGACCAAAAAAAATATTAATCCTGGGGGACCACCTGTTTTTAAATTACAAAAAAAAATTGGGCAGTTGCTGTTGATTAATCGGGAGGGCATTATTAATCCTCACTTGACATTAACATTGTATAATATTGTGCTACAGCCACTTCTCATTTTTGGAAAAACCTGCTCATATTGTTGCTCCGGCACATATCTTGGAGATATAATGCCTCAATACCCACCATATCTCAGAATTTAGACAGTAATTTGCCACAAAACCATTATTTCTGAAGAAACCCGGCCATTTTGTACACCTGCCATTCGCCCTTTCCTTTCTGACGCATCAGCTGGCAACAGTTCGTCCACTTGCCTGCACTCCTCAACCCGCGGCCAATGACAAGAGAATCTTTTTCAACTGGTAATGCTATGGCCTGGTGCCCCTTCGACCGCATGCTTATGAGGTTGGATTGGAGTAATCATTAACGGAAATTGACGGGCAACCCATGGATTGCTTTTTGTCTAATCGTTGACAACGACGTATGTGAAACCATGGCTTGTACATGCTTTAAGTGTCAGGACTCTAGAAGGGTCTAATTCTGCGGACCATGACTTGGCTCCCAAAATTAAGAATTAGATCCAACACAAACCGTGATTTTGTTTCTGGGTATTCAATCTGCATATTATAATATTATAATGTATATATCATATCATATCATATCATATCATATCATATCATATATATATATACAGTATGCGACTTTAAGGAGAAAAGGCTCCATCAACCCGACCAGCCCTAATCAACGAGACATCCTGTATATGCTACTTGGAGGAAAAAACATGTTCAGCTTTCAGTAGGGCTCAGTAGACATCTTCCTGGGAAACACCTACTTGGATGTATATCCCAGTTCGTCGGTGGTTTTCTAACCCATACAAGTTGATCTCAGAACATTCCACAACACACATAGGTTATTTATAACCCATATAAGTAGAACTCAGAATGTTCACACACACACATGTTGTTATAACTAGGTCATAATATGATTAATATGGTTATTGACAACTTGCTGACTGGATGCCCCAAAGTATCCCAAAGTAACCCATGAAGCAACGGGCTGGGCATGGCTGGGCAGCCCCAAGTCACTGCCCATCGGGCCAGCGCCGTGCAGGCCAAGAGCCGAGCGGAAGGTGTTCTCATCTTGGCGTGGCACACCTTTAGTAGATAACTGGTTGGTGGTTTTAACCATCTTGAAAAATATTAGCCAATGGGAAGGATGACAACCCATAAGTTGTGGAAAATAAAAAATGTTTGAAACCACCAACCAGATAATGTGTTAAACCCGGTTTAACCTATGCAGTAACCAATAGAAACGCCCATTAACATATCCAATCTTTCATGCATATTACAAAAAAGAAACACCGAAACACCCATTACAGATATTCCCATGTAAAACCAATTGCTGAGTTGCTGCAAAACCACGTCCTGGAACATGGTTTCCAGTACCCCCAGGTCAGTGGGGATGGTTTAAGCTGATGCCTGGTGGGGTGAGAAGTTGACCCTGAGGCTACAGTTTGTTTCATCAAGCAACCAAACCAGGTTTAAATATGACTTGGCAACTGCTCTGGCAAATGGCTGGGGTGGTTCGGACTGCAAAATGAATCCCGGGGCGACCAATCTTCCCATCTTTGATGTTTCACATCATTCGAACCTCCCAAGCAATTGCACCATTCATGGCTCGCTATGGCCAAGCAAACAGTGTGTGTGTGTTTGTTTCATCTACCGGCAAATGGTATTGCCATGAGATGTCGACGATTTATGAAGAACACCGTGCCACTACAGGAGCTTGCAGAAACGCACAACAATGGGCCGGCTTTGAGTGGCTTCCCCCAACAAAAATCCCAAGGGTTTCAGTGAACTTATGCATCTTATGCCGTGTTTTCATGCATGGAAATGCATACATTTAGTACATCTCAGCATCAAATGGTATCATTACTTCAGGTGGTTTGGGATCTGTCACGATGCTGAAGATTCCAAAGCCCTCAAAGGGTTACAGGGGACCATCTTCCAAACCGGAATGGACATCATGGACATCACATGACTATCAAAAAAGGCTAGACACGTCAATGGGGACAATTTTGATATCCAGTGAAGCTAGGGGTAAGTAGCTTATTTTCAGACAAACCCATGTAGGTATCTTAAAGTGTTCCATCCGAAATTGCAGTAATGTTAGCCAGGTTGAAGAATAGACCCTAGTTGATTAATTCGGGGGCACCTCCCAAATCCTCGCAAGACAATGACAGTCCGCTACTACTAAAGTGGCACACCACCAATGAAACAACCCAGAGGTTGCATAAAAATGCGGGGTTGACATTGAACAATGTTGGGGGTACCATTTTTATTCAACAAATAGTTGGTACTGTCATCTGTCATCATTCGAAAAACAATTGTTCAATAGTTGGTACGTTGACATTACACACCCCGAATAGTTGGTAATCATTCAGTCCAACTGTTGAGGGTACCCACTACAAAACTATGCGGTCAACATTGCGCAATCTCGGGGCTAGCGACAAAAAACGCAGCCATGGACTCGAAATGGGCAGGCTGCAAGTGCAGGTGCTCAGGCCTCAAGGCCTACAAAGCCAGGAAAACCTTGAAATGAACATATGAAATCATGATTATACGCAGAGTTTCTCATTTCCATCTGTTGTCTTGTTGGGGGACAGTCATTACACAAATTATTTTGAATTGATTATCTAATTAAGGGCACGCACATGACCATGAAGGTTGTCCCTAGTAGAATGACCATGAGAGTTTCCATCAACATTCGACTCCCCTTCGGACCGGCGGGAACGTCATCTCAAATGGCCACCACGACAGCTGGAGAGTCAGTTTCATCTCATGACTAACCACAGATATCCTGTAAACAGAAATGACCACGAGTTAGTCTGGTCATTAAAGTGTGGTCCCCCGGTTCTGAGCAGCTTGTAATCTGGCTGGTGGTTTCAATCCCCCTGAAAAATATGAAAGTCAATGGGAAGGATTATCCCATATATTATGGAAAAGAGAAAATGTTTGAAACCACCAACCAGTAATGTAACTCCCATTAACCACAAATATATTTACCATAAACCCTAGTGTACGTTATTCACCAACTTAGCGAACCAGCTAAATTGCACCTTGTAACTTCCCCTGTCCACGGCAGCTCTGGAAAAAACAAACTCGCAATTTGGTCAGCTCAGTCGCTGGGCATCGTAGCTGGACCTGGACAGCTGTGGATGCGAAATCCGCCTGGTATATGGGCGAAATTCCATTATATATACCATCCAATTATATAATTATATATAATCATATAATTATATATACATATGTGTGTATGTGATATACATATATATATATGTGTGTGTGTGATATATATATATACATGATCCCGTCATTTACAGTGTTTCAAAGCCACCAGTAGTTAGCAGTAGGTCCATGTCGCAAACTGTTAGATTTGTTGGATCAGCATCCCAGGAATCGTAGTGGAAGTGCCCTGGCTCGTCTGAAATAACCAGGAGGAAAAAAATAAGGGGCATACTTCATTCATGGTTATTTCATGGGAACACATAATCGAATGGGAACACTTCGTCTGAAATAACTATATTGTGTATGCACACGTCATTCATGGGAACACATAATCGAATGACACACCCAATGTGCCCCCCCTCGATGTTTCAAGAAACCCATGTTCATAGCTCATGGCACAACTACTGCATTTGAATGTGCGTCCCAGCTGGTATGTGGCCAATCTTGCCATGGTAAAACTCAGTTAGGCTATAAATTGGACTAGCGGTGGTCAAGTTGTTTCATAACTAGGCTGGCTGTTGGATTTGTGGATATTGTATGCTGGACATATCTGGTTGAGATACTCTGTAGCAGTTCACAAGAAAGTTCAGCTCGCCTTCCCATTGAAATTCACATTATTTCAAGTGACGTGGTTCTAATTTACTCATATTTACTCAGATATAAGGCTTTGTCTGAAAATAGGCCCTCCCCAAAATCCCATGGTGTGGAAATAGATGTCCTTACCAACATAGTCATAGATTGGGGGTTGTATATACGACCAATTTTTGGATACACCCACATATCAGACTTTAGCCTTTATATAAATTCTTTCCCTGTATATCCACCTGATATCCCACGGTTTACGGTCATTTTGGATGGTTTAAAAACATCTCCCATTATTTCCATTCTACTTCACTAAATATATTGCCAACTAATACCTATACATATTCCATTAGTACATAATTTGTGAATATTCCATGAATATATCCAATTCAATCCTGGATCAATGGTACCCTCTGGTAAACGTTTACATACCTATGGAAAATCACCCTCTTTAAGAGGTAAATCAACTATTTCCATGGGCCATTTTCAATAGCGCTGCCACCTGGCACTTGCCACTCCGCGGGGTGCCACCAGGCGTCCCTCCGTGAGTCGGGGGGAGATGCCCAAGAGATGGCAAGTGAAATGACATTTTCATGGCAAAAAAACACTCATTGGGAAAGGAAAAAGGGGAAAAAACCATGGTAAATCATGGATTGTTTTTGTGAAATATCGGGAATTCAATATACGACTTGAGTGGTGACAGTTTGCGGCAATTTCGTCAACATGTTCATGGGAAACATCATGATCAACCATGACTACAAGAAGTATTGCCGGGAAAAAAATAGGCTTTGAACCAAGGATCAACCAATGGGTATCCCACCTTGGGGCAGACCCAGTGTCTCCGAAGACATTGCCAAACCCAGTGGCCAGCAGCTTTCGGTGATGTTTCAGGGTGGGGTCCCCTAGATAGCTAAGTTAGCTTACAACTTATAACTTGGCTCACCAGGGTTTATGGGGATATCGGATATAACTATCGGTACTGAGGTTTTTAAAACCACTTATATCTGGGGGGCCTCAGCCTGTATGTAGCAGCTATCTGGCAGTTCTAAAATCGAAACAATCAGCTCCGTGACCCCATGTGTTAAAGTGACAAGCCACATTCTTCAAAATGCCACAGGACCATGTAGAAGCAAGAAAGATGGAAAAGCACTTGCGTCATGCCCAAGCAAAACCAAAAACAAACTATAGCACATTTAAATTTAAGACTATCTAAAATAAACAAATTGCAATAAACATCCTTTTCTGAACTAGACATAAAACATGGCAAACAAATGAAAAAAGACACGCGCTCTACTGGTTGGTGGTTGAGCCACCCCGAAACCATCGCCATTGGATGTGCTCTGCGCCTTCCGGGGCTCTCGGGTGGAACCTGCGACATTGGAGGCAGGATCTGGAGACAGAGCCTAAACATAGCAACTCCCCCCCAAAAACTCTTTTAAAAAGACATCTATCATATAAACAATAGTAAACACATCTATTATTCAAAAAACGCAAATAGTGATCAATTGCTCGTCTATTATACATACTTGGATGGCTCTATCCATCTTTTTGGTGCGTTCCATTTTCAGCTACAGCCGGGGCCCTTCGATCCCACACCTGTATCAGCTGCCAGGAATCGTTCTTCAGCAGCTGTTGTTTCACGGCACCTCTCCCCTGACGAGTCTTTAAATGGGGGATGCAGTTGAGGTGAAGAAAATTGGTAAAACCATGGGTTATATAAACACTTTAACTAAACCATTCATGGTTGTATACGCCTAGAACTATAATTGTATAAGCACTTATGGCTTATATACTGTAATTATCCACTTTCCAACTGGAACTGTGCTTCCAAACATGGTTTCCTAGTTACATAAATATTCCTATATATCTATTCCAGAAGCAGGCCGTCCCGTGGCCCCAAGATAGCCACAACGGGGAATCCGTGGGACATCTTCAATTTTTCCAGAAGATTTTAGGGTGTTCTAATGGTGTTTTAATGGTGTTTAAAAGTGTTTTAATGGCGTTTAGTGTAGGTTTCATTTCCGCAGGAATTGACCCATCCATGGTAACCATTCAGCAAGGTTACTCTGAAGAGATTTGGAATGACTTGTGCCACACAACTTTCCAGGCCACTGGCTCCCTGGCCTTGTATGCTTGGAAGTGGGTATCCAAACCTCATCCCCACCCTGAACTGGGCAAAAATATGAAAACATGCCGGAGTTGGAACATCTTGCGACCAACTGCGCCAAATCCATCGGATTTGAAATATCTATAGAACCTAGGAGTTCTGAACATTCGGTTCTTGATTCCATTCCAGATCAGTTACGCTCCAGTAAACTAGCATGGATATTTTTTTTCACTGTTTACTAAGCATTGCCAATCTTAGATACCCTGCAAAAAAATATTTTTTTTGCTGGTGAGCGTAGATATTCCCATTGATACCCTGCAAGACTAGTTAGGATTAAAGTATCCATGTAAGATTGAGCTAGCAAGTAAATCATCAGCAATTGGTGGACTTCCAGCCATGGCCATGATTCCCAGTACAGCCACGCGCCACGTCGAACTGGTGGGACCTTGGGTTGAACTCCAGCCTGCTGCAATCCATCATTCCTTTGGTCCAGTTAGTGTACGGTTGGTAGATCTAATCCATGCAGTGAACTACAATAGATTCTAAAAATCCAGCTGGAATACTATTGATTATAAATAATTACTATAAAAAAGTTAAAACATGTTATAAATACTATTAGTATACTATTAGTGAAATACTGTACTGATACTATTCCCATACCATCCCAATGTGTAAGTTCCTCCTGATGCCGTTGAGCCAACTGGGACGCCGCGACAAACCAGGATGCCTTGGGCGTTGGCGGAAACCCGCATCCTTCAGCCCGAAGAAATACTACAGCAACCCTCCCATAATGCAACCCTCCCATTCTTTTTGGGGATGACTATTGACGGTCATATCGCTCGGACTGATGGGAAAATCACGTGGCCTAAGCAGCTGACCTCATCTAAGAAAATGAACCCAGCACCCAGCTACCCGATCCCATGGTGGAATTCACTTGCTGCTCTGGGCAAATTCTTGGAATTCACACACCTAAAAAATTTTGGGATCTTGTCCCTAGCCATCATCTATGGTGAGGTCAGATAAAGAGGTCATAAAAGTCTCCAGACCCACGCGGATCATCATCCCAAGTCCATTCCACCCAACTATCATGTCATTGGGAACCTCTCTGTTCCTTGCCCAAATCTCCCCATAGCTACTGGTTGGTGGCTTCAACCCCTCTGAAAAATATTAGTCAGCTGGAATTACTATTCCCAATGTATGAAAAATGATAATGTTCCAAACCACCAACCAGGCCATCATAGCTCGAGAATACGGCTACCACCATAGCTCCGAAGCATCTGAGGGGAGAGCTCTGCAGAAGCTCGCGGAACTCCATCAGGACATGGCCGTCTCCCCTGTGACACTGAGGGCTGTTCGAGGTTTCACTGTAACCACCGTCAGTTGGTTAATACCATAGTTATACCATAAACCCAAAGAATATCCCCAACAGCAAGGAAGCAGTGGCCGCCCAATGTTTGTAAGAACATGGTGCATGCAACAGTTTACTTGTTGATGTCCGCTGTGTTCGAATGTATGACTCATTGTGCATCATATCATGCACATTAGTTCATCCGCATGACACTGTATGCGTACGTCTTGTACATTCCTGTGGTTGGGTACGCATCACATCATACCTATTTAGGTCGTACGCAAAACATGATGATGATCGTCTTATGAGTCTATCCATCGTTTCAAAAAAAAACTGACAATAACTATACAACATCGCGCAGTATCATAGAACAAACAAAATCAAAGCAACATGAATAATATAGAATAGTTGGTTTACGCGTTGTACAGTCCTGTGTTCGACTACGCATTCGTTGATGCGCATGATCTCATATGAACAACGTGGTGTCGACCCTTTTTTGAAGAATGGTTTGTAACCAGATAGAATCATGGAGCAAAATGTCAACTGTGAAACACTGCTTTGCCTCCCGACGCATCACATCATGCGCATGATCTCATACGCACGACTTGATGTAGGTGGTTTTTTGATTGCATCTCTCACGGGTGTCGTTGATTAATCTCATTGCAGAAGATACTGCATAAAAGGGTTTACAGACATTATTCTCTGCATTATGCTTTCCTAGTTTGCACTTTTGGTCCCAGTAGACTCCATGACATGAGGTAAGTAGTTGGTTTTCTGCTGCTGTTGGAAACCTACTGTTGCTTGATGTTCTGCGCCAATGCTTCGTAAGACAGCGTATCAATTTGTTGGTACAAGATCCCTCCACATGAGGACTCACTTGTTCTTGCTTGGCGCCTGGCATTGAGGCGCCTTCATTGCTGCACATTCTTGCTTTAGACGTTGGAGATGTGCCTGGCGCAAAACTGCAAGATTTGTTGTTCAAATATTTTGAAAATTCAGTTGCGAGCAATTAGTTTCTAGAAGAAACATTGCGCAACAATTTCTTGCTTGTGAGACTGTGGGTTTCGAAGTATGGTTTTGAGCCCAGAGGCATTCACTTATCCAAGATTGTCCATTCTCTTCAAAACCTTGGGCCTGAACTGGATCATTTCTTCAGGTTGCGATAAAAATGCTTTGTTTGACACGCTGGGGCTTCATTGCTGCCCACAGTGCCAAACTCAGGCAAATGGTTTTCAAACAGAACACGCTTACCTGTTGCAATTGGACAAGTTGTTTCCAAAACATCCAGCCTTACGGCCCGCAAGTGTTTATCACATTTGTTTCCCACTATCATCGCCAGGTATGTTACATAACGCCGCCTCAACGATTTCAATGTGTTGTCTTGCAGCCAAAGACCAAACAAACATCTTTTTGCCTCAATGCAAACAAAAAAGGCTTTGTTGTGCATGCATGCTGTTGCCCAAGCAAGTTGTTCTTTCCAAGCAAGTAAGCCGAAGCTTCAGTAATTCTTTGATATAAGCAGCAGGGATGTTTGTTGACCTCATGGCCGATTCAAACATGTGCATGCAAAAGTTGTACTGCTGCGTGGTTGCATTACCACCGTCAGGATACATTCAAACTATTACCAACTATTCAGGTTTGTAAGTTCTGACACCAAATCTGCAAATCTGGCAAGCGAGCCCTTCAAAGGCATACAAGGGATTTCATTTCTGCTTCGCCGAAAGGTGGCACCTGAAGCATTCAATGTGTGTCTTGCATGTGTCAAATGAATGTTCGCTGTGGTGGAGGGATCTTGTACCAACAAATTGATACGCTGTCTTACGAAGCATTGGCGCAGAACACCAAGCAACAGTAGGTTTTCAACAGCAGCAGAAAACCAACTATTTACCTGGTGCCATGGCGTCTACAACCAAAATCATGCGCAAAATGTGACGCGTCAGGAACCAGAGCAGTGTTTCACAGATGATTCCTTCTTCATGATTCTATCTGGTTACGCACCATGAATTCAAATCAGTCTACATCATGTCGTACGTAGGAGATCATGCGCATCGACGAATGCGTAGTCGAACACAGGACTGTCCAACGCGTAAACCAACTCTTTCTTATTATTCACGTTTCTTTCTTTTTGTTTGTTCTATGATATTGTGCGACGTTGTATAGTTATAATCCAGATTTTTTTTGAAACGATGGATAGACTCTTTTTAGACTCATAAGACGATCATCATCATGTTTTGCGTATGAAATACAAATATGGTGTGATGCCTGCCTACGCACAGAAATGTACAAGAGGTACGCATACAGTGTCATGCGGATGAAGTATAATGTGCATGATATGATGCGCAATGAGTCATACATTCGAACACAGCTGATATCCATTGCATGCACCATGTTCTTACAAAAACTGCGCGGCCACTTCTTCCTTGCTGTTGGGGATATTCTCTGGCCTTTTTTTGTTTCATCACAAGGGCCTTTTGCACCATTCAGGTGTCTTGATTGAAAACCTCGGGTACCTTTACAATGATTCCTTGGAAAACTTGAGACATTTACTTGGGAACCTTGGCAAGCTTGAGGAAACCTTTACAATGTAACCTTGGAAACCTTGAGAACATTTACAATGTAACCTTGAGAACCTTTACTTGGAACCCTTGGGAAGCTTGGGAACCGTGGGAACCTTGAGGCACTGAGGCAACCTTTACAATGCAACCTTGGCAACCTTGAGAACGTTTACTGGGGAACCTTGAAAACCTTGAGCGAACCTTTAGACTCTAACCTTGGGAACCTTGAGGGAACCTTGACAATCTAACCTTGGGAAACTTATAGAAACCCTTACAATGTCACCTTGGCAACGTTTACTTGGAAACCTTTACATTACTTTTACCTTAGTAACCTTGGGAACCTTGACTTGGGAACCTTGAGTTGGAAAACTTGGGAACCTTGAAAACCTTTACAATGCAACCTTGGGAACCTTGAGAACCGATACAATGCAACTTTGGGAACCTTGACAACATGTACAATGGAACCTTGAGTGAACCTTGAGGGAATCTTGAGGGAACCTTGAGAGAACCTTGAAGGAACCTTGAGGGAACCTTGACAATCTAACTGTGGGAACACTTGGGAACCTTGAAAACCTTTACAATGCAACCTTGGGAACCTTGAGAACCTGTACAATGCAACTTTGGGAACCTTGGCAACATGTACAATGGAACCTTGAGTGAACCTTGAGGGAACCTTGAGGGAACCTTGAAGGAACCTTGAGGGAACCGTTAGAATCTAACCTGGGGAACCTTGAGGGTCTGATGAAGCGCTGTTCTGGCAGAGCAAAAGATGCGAAAAGTGCAAAAAGGTGCAAAAGGCCTTTTCTCGCTCACGTGGCTATGCCTTCATGGCATTTGATGACCAGCTGGTCATTGCAAAGGGCGCTCAAGGGATCCGCTGTTGATCCCATTTGATAATGAAAAAGCATTGGTTGGTGAATGGCTCATGTGCAGGCAAGGCCCAAAAGCACAAACGGAATGACTTGAGTGAAATTCACAGACGGAACCTTTACAATCTAACCTTGGGAACCTTGATGAAAGCTTTACAATCTAATTTGGAACCTTTACTTGGGAACCTTGAGGAAACCGTTACAATCTAACCTTGGGAACCTTGAGGGAAGCTTTACAATCTAACTGGGAACCTTTACTTGGGAACTTTGGGAGCCTTGGGAGCCTTGGGAACTTTGGGAACCTTGAGAACCTTGGCATCCTTGGGAACCTTCACTTGAGAACTTTTACTTGGGAACCTTTACTTGGGAACCTTTACTTGGGAACCTTTACTTGGGAACCTTTACTTGGGAACCTTTACTTGGGAACCTTTTCTTGGGAACCTTTGCTTGGGAACCTTTACTTGGGAACCTTCACTTGGGAACCTTTACTTGGGAACCCTTACTTGGGAACCCTTCTCTTGGGAACCTTCTCTTGGGAACCTTCTCTTGGAAACCTTTACTTGGAAACCTTTACTTGGGAACTTTTACTTGGGAACCTTCACTTGAGAACCTTCACTTGAGAACCTTTACTTGGGAACCTTTACTTGGGAACCTTCACTTGGGAACCTTTACTTGGGAACCTTTACTTGGGAATCTTAACTTGGGACCTTTACTTGGGAATCTTTACTTGGGAACCTTTACTTGGGAACCTTTACTTGGGAACCTTCACTTGGGAACCTTCACTTGGGAACCTTTACTTGGGAACCTTTACTTGGGAACCTTTACTTGGAAACCTTTACTTGGGAACCTTTTCTTGGGAACCTTCACTTGGGAACCTTTACTTGGGAACCTTCACTTGGGAACCTTTACTTGGGAACCTTTACTTGGGATCCTTTACTTGGGAACCTTTGGGAACCTTCACTTGGGAACCTTTTCTTGGGAACCTTCACTTGGGAACCTTTACTTGGGAACCTCTACTTGGGAACCTTTACTTGGGAACCTTTACTTGGGAACCTTCACTTGAGAACTTTTACTTGGGAACCTTCACTTGGGAACCTTTACTTGGGAACCTTCACTTGGGAACCTTCACTTGGGAACCTTTTCTTGGGAACCTTTACTTGGGAACCTTTTCTTGGGAACCTTTTCTTGGGAACCTTTACTTGGGAACCTTTTCTTGGGAACCTTTTCTTGGGAACCTTTACTTGGCAGCCTTTGCTTGGGAACCTTCACTTGGGAACCTTCACTTGGGAACCTTTACTTGGGAACCTTTACTTGGGAACCTTCACTTGGGAACCTTTACTTGGGAACCTTTACTTGGGAACCTTTACTTGGGAACCTTTACTTGGGAACCTTTACTTGGGAACCTTTACTTGGGAACCTTTACTTGGGAACCTTCACTTGGGAACCTTTACTTGGGAACCTTCACTTGAGAACTTTTACTTGGGAACCTTCACTTGGGAACCTTGCTTGGGAACCCTTTACTTGGGAACCTTTACTTGGGAACCTTTACTTGGGAACCTTTACTTGGGAACCTTCACTTCTTTTACTTGGGAACCTTCACTTGGGAACCTTTACTTGGGAACCTTTACTTGGGAACCTTTACTTGGGAACCTTTACTTGGGGGAACCTTTACTTGGGAACCTTTACTTGGGAACCTTTCTTGGGAACCTTTACTTGGGAACCTTTACTTGGGAACCTTTTCACTTGGGAACCTTTACTTGGGAACCTTTTCTTGGGAACCTTTTCTTGGGAACCTTCACTTGGGAACCTTTACTTGGGAACCTTTCTTGGGAACCTTCTCTTGGGAACCTTCACTTGGGAACCTTTACTTGGGAACCTTTACTTGGGAACCTTTACTTGGGAACCTTCACTTGGGAACCTTTACTTGGGAACCTTTACTTGGGAACCTTTACTTGGGAACCTTTACTTGGGAACCTTTACTTCTTAACTTGGGAACCTTTACTTGGGAACCTTCACTTGGGAACCTTTACTTGGGAACCTTTACTTGGGAACCTTTACTTGGGAACCTTTACTTGGGAACCCTTGGGAACACTTGGGAACCTTTACTTGGGAACCTTTACTTGGGAACCTTCACTTGAGAACTTTTACTTGGGAACCTTCACTTGGGAACCTTTACTTGGGAACCTTTACTTGGGAACCTTTACTTGGGAACCTTTACTTGGGAATCTTTACTTGGGAACCTTTACTTGGGAACCTTTACTTGAGAACCTTTACTTGGGAACCTTTACTTGGGAACCTTTACTTGGGAACCTTCTCTTGGGAACCTTCACTTGGGAACCTTTACTTGGGAACCTTTTCTTGGGAACCTTTACTTGGGAACCTTCACTTTGGAACCTTGGGGGAATGGGTTTTGGAGCTGCTCCGGTCTGCTCCGAAACCTTTACTATGGCTGAAGACCCCAAAGCTTCTGCTGTTGGGGAATAAAACATCATGGAAGCATACAACACACTGAAAAAAAACATATACATACAGCTCATAACTGAACTATTTTCTCTAGATTCACCATACATATAGGGGCATATCCCAACTTTTTTTTGGGCCTTCGCCCACATCCCAGCCCCCCAACTCCCCCGCGCCTCAAGTTGTGAAAGTTGGCCCAGGCCCCAAGCAGCGCTAAAGTGCAGGCCACCTGACGAACGCAACGTCGGATAAAGACATGGGCCACCATTCCTAACCGTCCCCATTTTTTAATGGCCATTTGATCGCTATACCGGCATACCCCATTTACCCTCTGCTAAACATACAAAAAACGATGGAACATCACCATGCTATTCATGGGAAAACTCACTATTTCTATGGTGATTTTTCATGGTTATGTTAGTTTACCAGAGGGTACATTTTCATATCATACTTGGTGAGTTGTATCCCACTTTTATCCCACTATCCCCATTAAAAACCAACGAAATGGTTGTTTTTCAGACACGCCCGAATCCAGTACTGTAACTATTCATGGGATAAATCACAATTTTTGTTAGTTCAATACCAAATTGTTTCCCCAAATCAACATTTGGCCATATCTGGTCATGTCTGGCCATAGCTGGCCATGGCTTCTGGTCACCTCGTGAGTCCACCAGCTCCCCTTCAGCAGGGACCTCCACCAAGACTTTGTGGCTCGCGTCGCACAGCTGCGCCTGGTGAGTGCTGATCTTCTTCCACTACCATGATCAAATAAAAGCCGTGCACCAATGAAACCAAGCAAGCCAAGCTTTATCCAGTGCTTTTGAAACCTGGATTGAAGTTTTCAAGTATAAGGGGAGGTAAATATATCATCAAGTCATCAAAGACTAATCCTTTTGTGAAAAGAACACATTAACTCAAGCAAACTCCAAAAAGCACCCCTTGTGGCTTTTACCTATCATGGGCGTGGAACAACTTTGCAAAGTGGTTTGTTAAATCCTCATAAATCGCAATGTCTTGTGACTCAGTCACCATTTTGTCGTGGTAAAGAAAGACATGGCATAAACTATGGTGAATCTTAGATACCTGCCAAAAAACTATTTTTTCCAGCTGGTCAGTACATTTTACCATTGATGCTAATTTTTAACACATGAGTACATTGATAACAAAATGTTAAAGTACCAATGGTAAAATGTACTAACAATGGGTTAGTATTGATAGCACCAATGGTGCTTTCCAAAGTATGTAACCCGTCGACCGGGAAACCATCACCAAGCCCATCCCAGAATTCCTGCAGCAAGCTCTGAGCCTTTGAACCTCGGTGTTTTTCGGCTTTTCCTTTGGAGTTGATGGTGATTCAGTGATTTCATGGTGGTTTACTGGGATTTCCTTAGCGAAGTTGCTTTCTCTATCATGACTAGGATTTATTGTGGATAAATCAACTTGCAACTGTTGCTGATTGCAATACTTAGGTTATTCAAAGAAGTGAAGCTTTAGATTGTCATGGCCCAATCATGAGGAGAACTGGTTGGTAACCAACCACAGCCTTGGGGATCCATCTTTTTCGCGCTCCGCCACGAGTCACCTGGATGACCCTCTTCAAGGGCCCTCCCAGGCTCCACAGGTTCCACACGGGCAACTGGCGGTCATTTGACCGAGGCTCAACGTCCGACACGGAGATTTCAACGATCCATCACCAAAATATCATGTGATATCACATGTATGTGACACCCTTAAGCTATCCGTTGGTATGCACTTGTTCACGGCTTCAGAACAATTGAACATGGTCAAATATTACCCTGACACAGCCATGATTCTCAGCTGCTATCCTACAATCTCCCATGAGGTCTTGCAGTCATTCGCAGCTAAATGTCACTCAACTCTCAAGCAGCTCGTGCTCCTCGGAAGGCAACGCTGGGTGATCTTGCCATCAGAACCATGGGGAATCACATCATCCGCGCAGCTGGAAGGCCCCGGAGGGGAAAAAAAAAAAAGGCGAAAGGAAAGGACACCCAAACCCAAGCCCGCAAATAGACCTTATAGGCTATCTATATATATATATAAGGCTCCCAAGATAGTTTTTTTTTCTAGAAGATGTTTGCCTGCCAATTTGCAAATGTCCAACTCTCCAAAGTTCAATTCATCATACAACATATTTCCAGGCAGCTGTACTTAATATAATTTCACCAAAATTGCCTTGGCGCGGATATGCAGCATTTCGGACAAACCCAGAGCATTCCTCAGCGCACGAGTTCCTATGGTAAAAATAGCCACATTATAACCCAAACATACAGGACTATGTAAAACATCATTTACATTCATTTACCACAGCCATCCAAATGCATACGTCTATATTAGTGATGGTGCACCTATATTTGCAAATGTGCATAAATATGCCGCCAAACAGTACAGTGCTAAGGTATGTATCCCTTTGTCCCCGTAAACTGGTTGGTTTAATCCCCATGTTTGTGGCTACCCCCAAATCAATATCCTGATAGCCGCATGTGATGAAATTCCATGATATCCGCATTAAACCTGGAAAAAAAGAACATATTTCCCATTAATTATTTTCCAATGTATTTCCATGATTATCCAGTTGGCGGTTTCAACCCCTCTGAAAAATATTAATCAGTTGGGATTATTATTCCCAATATATGGAAAAATAAAATTCATTTTCCAAACCACCAACCAGTTATAGTATAGCCATTCCATAGCCTTGAAATATCTGATAAAGTACCAGCTGTTATCCCAAACATACGGCCCCCAGCTCCCATTGTCTTAAATGGTTCAAGGTGAGGCCCCCCACCTTGACCCAAAGGTTAACCAAGTTTTGTTCACCAACTTGCCTAGTTGTCTACTGGGGTTTACCCAGAAACATACTGTTGGTATCTGTTGGTATATATCCGGTTCACATATCCCATGATCTTCCCACAATTACCATAGTTAGATCCATTCATAGCTCCCAGTATTAACCCAGAAACTCAACATTCATAGTAGTATCCCCATTAAATCGCCATGAATCTCACTATACCCAAAAAAACAAAGTGATATTTATTGGTTATATATTATACCCCCTTCATATACCAATTATATTCCCCTATTGAATGGGTATAATTCACCACGATCATTAGCCATTAACCCCCGTCATCCAATTTGTATTCACATGATGTTGCCATAGTTAACAATTCACCTTTATAACCACCAAATATTACCCAGAAAGTTAGCCAGAAACTAAATATTTATAGCCATATCCCCATTAAATCACCATTAATCCCCACTATACCCATTACCAACCATTATTCACCACTAAATCACCATTAATAAATCACCGCTAGACTATACCCATTATACTAAATCCGATTAAACCACCATTAAGCACCCACTATCACTTAATAGCTATTAATAACACCAAAAAATAATTATTCCCACCATATTCCTCATTATGTTCCCATAGTTATTGCCATAAAACTAGTCCGGTTAACCTCTGGATCCCTCTGTTAATTAACATCGCTATTGAAAATAGCCCATTTAGTTCGTTGACTTACCTATGAAACATGGTGACTTTCCATAGCTATGTTAGTTTACCAGAGGATAACCCCACCATTAATCTTCATGAAATCACCATCAATAGCCATTAATAACCCCAAAAAATACTTCTCCCCATTAAAATTTCCATACTTATTGCCAAAAAACTAGCCCCCAAAAATGGTTGACGCTGCACAGCTCCTGGTTGCTGCACTTACAGCGGTAGCAGCGCAGCGCCGCAAATGCCAGGGCCAGGTCGCCGCCTCATCCGCCGCCGACGCCGGGGCAGCGGCGATAGCCGCGGCAATGGCAGGCTGCGGCGCGGCAAGGCTGAGGGAAGGGGTAGGGATAGACAGGAAATCTAAGGAAATATTGTCATTTAATGGTGATTTAATGGTGACTTAATGGGATTTCATGGTGGTGTATTGGGATTTCATGCTGGTTTAATGGGATTTCATGGTGGTTTAATGGGATTTCATGGCGGTTTAAACTACAATGACTAGGGTTTATGATGGCTTATGCTAGCTATAGCTATAGTTAGTGAGGTTTACAAGCCAACTTAAAACTTATGGGCACATTTTTTTTCGGAAAATGTGGGGATCAATAATTTACAATTTACAATGGTGACCAATGAGCAATAATCCCGTACAACGATTGGTTTCCCTTGGAAAATCATCCAAAATGGGCAGTTCTGTGCAAGTCTTAACATTATTCGCTGGCAAACCAATGGTTTTTAGATCACCGGATTGTGTGCGAAATTCATAAGGAAATCGTGCTTTTCAAGAATTCGGGCCGACCTTCACCTGCACAAGCTTGAACAAATCGGGCTTGGATGCTCCTTTGAAGATTTGACGCCTGATGGGGGCTCATTCCTCTAAATATTCAGGCTCAACATTTCATCGAGAAAACAGGCATATCTGGGAATCTAGATTGTTCAGACTCTCCAGTCAGAAAACTGCTTTGGGTTTAGATGGGTACAATACCCCTAACCTAGAATCAACACCCAAAAATAACAGATATGCCATGACCGCAACCGGTTGGCAACTGGCTAAGCCAGAAGCAACACACTCATTGATTGAGCATTGACCACATACACGCACACCAGTCTTTCAATAGCAGCATGCGCCCTAAGCTTAGCCGGATACACCAGTTGCTGGCGAATCCAAGTGCCCTGTGCAAGGGATATCTATGAATCTATGAACTCCCCAACCAGAATAACCCATAATTAATCCGACATGTGGGTATACAGGAAGCATTGGGCCTCTCCTCCTATACTCGCATTCGAATCATCCCCAACCCCACCAAAGATATATGGGCATTTCTTAAAACCGAGCAACTCCAAATCCCATACTTTATCATAATTATCAAATATATGCGTGCCCATCATAAATGCAATAATCCTTGGCAAATTATCTAATAAAAAAATCACAATGGAACGTCACCTTCATCACCCTCTTTAATTAAGTAAATAATCCATCAATGGGCCATCTATACCATAGCTATATTAAATTGCCAAAGGGTAACTTGGTATTTCCAGAGGAACAACACGTGCAGAGAAATCCCTCCTGAGAAATATATTAATTTTCCAAAGGGTAACTTAAATTATTCTCTGGAAATGAGTTGTATAAATTCCGCAATGTGGGCAAAAAAATGCCATAAACCACCCGTTTGGGTTATTATTGTTTTACCCGCATTACCATATATGTAATGTGCATACCCATATATATATATATATTTTATAACTATAATTATAATTAAAATTATAACTATAATTTATTATATCTGGACATCCCTATTTTGGTACTATATTATTCTTGTTTTACTTGTTTTACCCATATTACTTGTTTCCAGAGAAACACTTTCCGAACACTTTTCCACCATCGCCTCGGCATTTGCCACGCAAGGCGCCACAGAGATCTTCCTGCGGTTCGACCTTCACCTGGCGAAGAACACAGCCACATCCTGGTGGTGCAATGGGGGTGATTTTCATGGGTAAAACATGGTAAAACTATAACCATCGCGAGAACCAAGAACCCCCATAACTTGTGGTGGAACTACCTATAAAATTGTGGTCATCTACCGGTTTAGAGTGGAACTGCAGCCGCAAGAACTTTGCAGCCGCAAGAACTTCGGATGTGCAGCATTTTCATCATCCAAAAGGTTAACTGATGGTCTGGGTTGGTGGTTTGGAATCCATGGGGGAAACAGTCAAAACTTGAAACCAACCTATTTCTGACTTCTTTGACTCGTTGAGGAGGAATGATCAGAAACCGGAGAATGATACACGGAAATAATATTTTGTACAAGTACTTGTGCGTGTTACATGTGCTCGGCCTACATGTACGCAGAGAAATCATGAATAGAATATTATGATAAAGAAATCATTGAAATCTGTGACTTTGCGTGGCATAGTTCGACAACAACAAAAAAGGATAAAAGAGGCAAGAAAAGCTCTTCCTCGTCCAGCACAAATGAGGAACTTCAGTGCCAGAGGCCTCCTGGCACTGTAGTTGCATTGGAGGCTCCTGAAGCTCGTTGGGAAGCTGCTCGATATGATCAGCCTGGTGAACCGGTGGCCGTCTGCTCATCAAACATGGCTGGCTGGCAATTTGCTCATAAAAGTTGAAGTTGATGGTTTAACTCGTCTTTATATAAAGCATTAAAAAAATGCGTGAATTCATGAGAAATCCTAGCCTGAAACGTTTAGTTTAAAAAAACGGCTGGGTATATTTTTTTTTCTGCATGTCCACGTTTGCTGACACACACCCTGAGGATGGCTGGGACAACCTGTCACCATGGCGCTCAAAACCATTTGTTCCAAGGTCGCCAACCCATCGCCATCCAAGGAACGCCCTTGCTTCCCCTTGCTTTAGCATCTGCAGAAGGGGGCGCGGCAGAGCTTTTGCGCTTGGGCTTTATGAAGCCTGGCTGAGTTGGATCAGTTTGTGGCTGCCAAGGGCACCAAACAGAGCCAGGATGTCTGAATATACCCTTCATATACTGGGGGTTCATTGTTTGGCGCGCATGTTTTTTTGGCATCTGTGACTCTGGTTGATGATTTGGCCAACGAAAAATCATCGACAAAATGGTCCGGTTGAATATCCTGCCTTTTTTCCATCTTTCTCACCCTTGCCAGGTAGGAAACATTCAAAAGTCTCAAATCAAAAATTGCGCGATGTGCTATAAAATGACTACTGTGTTTTAAAAGATGACGATCTTGTACTTTAATAGTAGAGATTATAATTACACATTCAAAAGAAACCCAACCCACAGCACGTGGGCCTCCACTCCCCACGAAAACGTCCAAGTCTCGAGCTGTCCAATGACCTCGCAGGTTCTGGGATGATCACGGATGATCAGTGCTTTTTTGTTGATCACCCCGTTCCATATCCCCAAAAAGAGACAAAAACTATGTTTTCTTAATGAGAATGATGTTTACATTCCTCTATCCAGTCAATAACCAGTATAACCAGTACTAGCTTCACGGATTCGTGTTCAGACTGGCTTGGACTGCTGGCCAAGTCCAAGCATCAAACAACGGGCAATGATGGACAAGTCATAAGGGCTGTACGTATTGTTGCTCACATCCACTAACCTGAAACGCCCTCCAAAAACAGATCGCGATTCCAACCATATCATATAAAATCATACAACATCTCCATTGATGCCAAAAAGATAGCTGGTTGGTGGTTTCAACCCCTCTGCAAAATTTTAGACAATGGGAAGGATTATCCCATATATTATGGAAAATAAAAAATGTTCCAAACCACCAACCAGAAAGGCATTCACAGCCTCATTTTATTCAGGCTATTGCCAAGTTAGCCCAAGATCCATCGATCGCTGCCAATCGGCTGATGTCTGAAGGCCAGGGCAAACCTTGCACGTCGACACCCGGATATTTTTGCCTCGGTAGCTGGGTCTGAAAATGGCACCATGGTAGGCCCCTAGGCATGTGGCCATTGGGGCTGGATGGTTGGCTGTATACTGGAAAATCCTATCCAAATGCTTGGGAATGCCCAATTTTGACCCATATCATTTGAAGAGGGAACATGATGGTGAGAAATATGTACAGCTGATCAGGACAGGTGAATCAGAAAGATTCTCCAACCAGAAATCTCACATGAGGACACATTGGCATACATCTAAGGTTATAGCAGCCCCCAAAAACAGATAGAACCGTAATTGATTTATCACTCTTTAATTATGCATATATATATATAATTCCATAGATATACATACATATTTGGTCTTTGCGAGGGTTACTACTTCAGGGCGCAGCTCCACTGACATAAATAGTTGAACAGTAGTTGTATCAATAGTTAAACAGTAGAGGTAGGAACCCCACATCTCAACATGGAGTAAATGCCATGCTTATACTCATGATTCACCATTAGATCATATAGCTTTCCCCCAATTTTCATGGCTCGAAAATCCATTCACACCCTTGACATATCTGGACCTGTAGCATCACAGGCACCAAGAGGCTGGATCGCTTCCAGTTTGTCAGACATGACAGTACGTTCTGCCATGGCATGGCTGGGAAGTTGACCTGAAATGCCACTGATTTGCTTACAACGATAAAAACGTCGTTGGGAATGATGATCTACGGATCTGTCTCTCTCTCTCTCTATATATACTGTATATATATATATATGTATATTATGATCTACTACGTGAAATGGACGTAGAGGGCTCACACGGAACTCAAATGTCAGAAACGAGTCTCAGTGGCTGAACCTGCGCTCATTATATATGCCTGGGCTGCAGCTTGTTTGAAGGCCAAGCCTTTCATACAGTAAATCAAATGTGGCCTGCAAGAAGACAAGATGTTGGGTAAATCAGGCACAATAAGAGACTATCTTGTAGTATCAACACCAATTTTAAACATCAAAATGTAGTGGCACACAATCAACATCAATCAAATGTATTCTGGTTGGTGGTATACCTACCCCTCTGAAAAATATGAGTTCGTCAGTTGGGATGATGACATTCCCAATATATGGAAAAATAATCCAAATGCTCCAAACCACCAATCATATATATATATGTATCAAGAAACTTGACTTCCAGGTATTCAAATGATGACTTCCAGAAGTTTTTTGAATACCAATACTTTTTAGTTCAAATGTTGACTTCCAGACTTTGCCTCTGTCATTTAAACTCCAGGTTTCTGCTGGAGCCAATGCTGTTCAAGGCAGACGAGATCACGCAAATCACATCTCGAACGCTTCATATACTGTACCATTAAAAAATACATAAAACATCCATAAATATACTGTCAAAATCCACAAACATCAAAAATCCATAAATATCATGAAAATCCATAAGCATGAAACATCCATAAATATACCATAAACCTGCCATAAATCCTAACTCAAACCACATTGGATCATTGAATCCTCAGCTGTCGGCGAAGTTCTTCCCAGCACTCCACTGCTCCCGTCTGTGCCTGGGATTCCGGCGGCGAAAAAAAAACGGACAGTGGACTTCCCAAAAAATCCAAAAAATGCATGGAAGTATGCCAATTGGGAAGTACAAAATTTTGAAATATCACTATAAATTTGCAGCAGAAGTGGATTCTTCCCAAAATGGTGTGACACAACTTGTACGTCTATTCAAATGTAAATTTTATAGTGATATGTCTTTCATGCAACCCTACATGTAAAATATTATAAATAGAACTGGTCAGTATGTGTTCCCGCTTGTATTCCCATTTGTGGTGAAATGCTAAAGAGACAAACTACCCATCCAACCTTTACACAGTGCACAAGTGACACAAGTCCCCGGTGCATCACGCGATTGCCCAACCCAGTTGCCTCATGGAAACGCCCAGATTGGAAGGACCACTGCGACCAGTTTTCTTCGATCTGGCCCTGGCGTTGTCATCGGTGGATCTTAGTGGGAAGCGATGAAAATCGGAATCAGTTTTGCCGTTGCAGTTTACATATTATATTAGTGGGATTTACTGGGAATTAATGAGATGTAGCTCGTTAGCTAAATCAGTTAAACACGGTAGATATATCTATAGTTGAAGGGGTTTACAAACGAACAACATTTTTGAGCCCGGAAAGCATTATACAATTATGATTATGATCCCTAGGATGAACAACGAACACATACCGAACATATATAACTGAAAAAACAATCTTGCACCTGCGAGCCAGATCCGTCCAAACGTGGATTTCACTCACTTAAGGTATGAGCTTCTGACTGATCCACCGAAAACATGTGGGATGGGAATCCATTGGATGAGAAGAATGGGAATTTTCGAGTCCGGCCAATCACCCAACACACCACCAGTAACAACACCGAAATAATTCAAAAACAAATGGGAAATACAGTATTTTGAAGTTAGAAAGGGTCATAAGTTTGACTATCTTTGGGATCATCAATGGATTGGTGAAGCGAAAATCTGAACCAAAAACACGATTTTTGCCAGTAAAAAAAACATATATATTTAGGTTTTCCTGCACTTTTCCCTTGAACGAATTCTGGGAGATCACACTTTATTAATCGTTCCCTTCACCCGGTCATTGGTTTTTCTAAACCTGCTCAGGACTTCGGGAAGAAATACCCAGGGCTACTCATAGGACACCCACAAGATAAATATCGAAGCATTACTGGTGCACTGGTTGGTGGTATACCTACCCCTCTGAAAAATATGATAGTAAGTTGGGATGATTATTCCATATTATTCCCAATATATGGACAATAATCCAAATGTTCCAAGCCACCAACCAGTGCAGTATTGACCTATTGGCCAACCAAAACATTGACCGATTGGCCGACGAAATTTGCCAGATCTATGCAGGGCAGTGAGCCCAGAAAAATGTGATGTTTCAACATGTTTCCAGCCCACGAAGATCTCTTTGTTCGGATCATCCCGGATCATCCCTAAATGTGGTTGAAACGTGTTGAAACAAGGAATGCGGTATTTTGAACCACCGGCATTCGGGAGGAGATCTCTTCACCATTTTTGAGGCGGTGCCCTGGGCTGTGAAGTGCTCCAGGGGTGCCGGGGGCTTGCTGAAGGTCAGAGGAAGGCCGTCGCTTCTCTGAGAAGATCCAGCATCCAGGTTTCATAATCTTCTGGAATATCTCCAGATAGTCAACCCTTACAGGGCCCCCGGGGCCCCCGTTAAAGAATGATAAATTACTATTCAAATAGCTACTCCCCCCATAAACTGAGATCAACCTCCAGAGGGCTATGAATCAAAACCCTGGCCCAAAGTCATATGGGGTTATCTGAACAGGGTTGGTATATTTGAAGGCTAATACCTCATTTTCAGACACAAATCTAAATACCCAAATCCATTCTTCATGTGCTAAATCAGTAAAAAAAATCACCATTTCTTGTTGCTTCAAGACCCAAGTGGCCTCCCAAAAGGCCACACGTCGCGACAACGAGGAGGTCAAGGTCCTCGTTGTGATTTGGCGCATCAACAGGTGATTTCGAAACATGTGCTATCTTGAAAAACTAGAGACATGATGAGACATGCATATGCATGTGCAGGAAAAACATGCGTTTATTTTTAAAATATTTGATTTTACCACAACTCTATACCATCAAATCCCCGCAACTCAGCATGTTTCTGGTAAATCAGCAGTTTTCTTGGTCTAGTCACCATTGTCAACATGTCCTCCAAAAGTGACCGACACAATCACTGGCCTCAGCTCCGTGGTTATTACAGCCAGCTCTTCAACCTGCCGATCACTGATTTTCATGACTCGCAATGTCGTGAAATGGCAATTGGTGGGTATAAACCATTAAAACCAATGGTAAAAACCATGGCTAACAATGGTATAAGCAATTTTCATATACATATATATATATATATGTATAATCTATATATATATATATATACCCATGCAGCAAATCAGTTGTATACTTGGAGTAAGCTGTCCGCGCTGCAGGATGCATAGGGTGAAACCAGGATGACAACAACAAATCCAAATCCCAAAAAAGAAACAATTTCCGCCAATAGTTTCATATCCACCAAAATCAGAAAAAAATCAGCAGTATATATAGTTTATACTGTATCATTTGTTTACTGATGATCCCATCAATATTGAAGATGTAAAAAACGCACATATATATATATATATATATATCTGGTTGGTGGTATACCTACCCCTCTGAAAAGATGAAAGTCAATTGGGATCACTATTCCCAATATATGGAAAAAGAATGCACATGTTCCAAACCACCAATATATAGATATATACACCCCCTGGTAATTTAACATAGCTATAGAAAAACCATTTATAATAGGTAAATCAACTGTAAACGATCATTTTCAATAGCTATGTTATCATACGGTACCTTTTCCATTCCAAATCCTCTCAGTTCGATCCAGCACCGCCTGGGCCAACAGCTCCGTTTCCTGCTCCAGGACGCTCGCTGAGAAGGCCTGGCGAAACGCCACGGCTCCGGTGTTGCTTGGTTCGTTGGGGAGACCCTGGGCTTAGTAGGGGACTTGCAGACATATTTCGAACCATTTAGGAATGTTCAACGTAGATAGATAATGATAAAGATAACGATATAGATAAAACCAACAACCTCAGCACCTTTGTTGCTTTACAAACACTGCTCGTATTAACTATCGACTAACATCTACCACACACCTAACAGTTGTAGATTAGTTATGGACCAGTTTGGCTAACAAACTAGGGCACCACCGTGTAACATGTACAAACTACGAATATAAAACCTAAGAATATCTGAGACATGTTTGAGAAGACAAAAAGGTCATACTCATTGGGGATGTTCATCTGGTTTCACCTCTTTAAGGCTGAGCCAGTCCCACAACCACACCTGACAACACAACACAAGGGGATGTGCCAGACCTAGGACACAGGACCTAGGAATGGGAATTGGTGATTATCACCATCTGCTTTAGGATTTTCATGGATATTCCATAGACATACATGTGCAATCATATACATACACAATATCATTTAATAATATTTAATAGCTAGGTTATAGTATGTTTCCTGTATTACAATTAGCTACAATGGATTCCGATGGTTATGAAGTTATGACCATAAAATACCATAAATACCTAAGTAGTGGTAAATTGATTACTTTATCTCCTACGAAATTCCTGGTTCCCCCACCTTAGGACATCGCCGAAGTTCATACCACCGACCGTTTGCGCCTCGCAAATGCTGCGCAAATCCTCTTCCGTTCGAGCAATGCGCAAAAGTCCAGTCTGAGGATGCCTTGGGATGAAGCCCCAGCGGCGAGATGCCGCCAGGGTCACTAAATTAGTTGCGTATTTGGTAATGTACTTTTTTTTCTGGTTGGTGGTATGCCTACCCCTCTGAAAAATATGAGTTCGTCAGTTGGGATTATGACATTCCCAATATATGGAAAAATAAAATTCATGTTCCAAACCACCGACCAGTATACTTGTCAAGTGGCTTCAAAACGGGAAAGCATACCTATGTTTGACTTCAGTTAAGCTCACAACTAACATGAACTAAACACCCAACTGCCTCACTCATAGATTTCAAAAGATTTCAATCGATTTCATCCACAGGAATCGGCCACAGGGTACCACACAACGCGACCCTTAAATAAAGAGCGCCCCGTCACGGGCTGCCGCAAGGATAGTCCTTGGCGCGATCTTTGAAGGCCTGGATGGCCTCTGATGCCTGCCATGGGCTCTCCTCTGATGTCTTTGGATGGTTGGAATCCCAAGCATTTCTGGTGAAATATATGATATATGCTAAAAGAAATTGGGGATTATATGGTGAAGTTGGGGATTATATGCTAAGATTGGGGATTCTATATATGGTGAAATTGGGGATTCTTCAGGATTGGGCTGGTGAAATGGGTGATTCATTATTGGATTTAGAATGGTTTACCACATGCCATTCACCAATAAACTGACCATAAACCATAGTATGCACTAGGTATCTTCACCTGGCGACATATAGCTGCCAGGGCTGTGGTCACCGCGGCTGGAGAACGACTACGACGGTTCTTGACTACGCCTGCACGCCTCTTGTGTTCTGCAGAATGCTGCCACAATGGGCCAGCCACTGCAAAATTCATGCACATGACATGAATCAAGAACATTCAGAATATAAAATGATTATGAAATCTAGGGGGCGCTGTGGATACTTGGCGCATCTCAGCCAGTAAGTGCGAGTCATAAATCATAAACATACCAGTAGTACCGCACAAGGCGGTGGCGGAAGTTTCAAAAATAGGAAACCTATAGGAGACGTTGGTTGTTGTGAATCAGGGATGGCAGAGCGAAGCCACTGATTGACCGAAGGGTGGTTGGAGTTGTGTTTGCTGGAGTGGTTGCAATGGTTGCAGTGGTCACCTCTTCCTCACCTGCTGGATGTAGTGTGATGTACTGCAACTGTAGTTGTAGTTGTAGCGTAGTGGAGTTGTAGTTGCGGTGTAATGTAATTTTATGTAGTGTAGTTGCAGTCATATAGTTGTAGCTGTAGTTGTTTTGTAGTTGTAGTTGTAGTTGTAGTTGTTGTAGTTGTAGTTGTAGTTGTTGTTGTTGTAGTTGTAGCTGTAGTTGTTGTGTGGTTGTAGTTGTTGTGTAGTGTAGTTGTAGTAGTAGTTGTTGTTGTAGGTGTAGTTTAGTTGTAGTTGTAGTTGTAGTTGTTGTTGTTGCTGTTGTTGTTGTTGCTGTTGTTGTTGTTGTAGTTGTTGTAGTGGTAGTTCTAGTTGTAGTTGTAGTTGTTGTGTAGTTGTTGTAGTTGTAGTTGTAGTAGCTGTAGTTGTTGTAGTTGTAGTTGTTGTGGTTGTTGTTGTTGTTGTTGCTGTTGCTGTTGTCGTCGAAGTTAGGGTAGTTAAGTTAGTGAAGTTAGTTAAGTTAGTCAAGTTAGTTAAGTTAATCAGTGTCTACTTTTTCGACATCTTCACATCAAAAAAGGCTCAAAACCCTCAGTTTTTTACACTTTTGACTTCGAAATGTGCTTCGCGCCACAACGGCGTGCACTTTTTCGACACTTTATCGACATCTGAACCTCCAAAAGTGGTCCGAGACCGTCAGTTTTTAACACTTTTGACTTGGAAATGTGCTTCGCGCCACAACGGCGTGCACTTTTTCGACATCTCAACTTCCAAAAGTGGTCCGAACCTGGTGTGTTTTGTACATTTTGACTTGGAAATGTGCCTCGCGCCACAACAGCGTGCACTTTTTCGACATCTCAACTTCCAAAAGTGGTCCGAACCTGGTGTGTTTTATACATTTTGACTTGAAAATGTGCTTCGCGCCACAACGGCGTGCACTTTTTCGACATCTCAACTTCCAAAAGTGGTCCGAACTCCTGGTGTTTTGTACATTTTGACTTGGAAATGTGCTTCGCGCCACAACGGCGTGTAATTTTTCATCTCTCATCTGGCCAGCTGGCTCCGCACCCGCCGCTTTAGCGAGCCTACTTTTCGACCCTCCGGAGCCCCAAATCATTGGAAAAACACAGTGTTTCGCGACTTTCCTACCTGTTCGCGCATCTGCATCTTCTTTCTTCTTACTCTTTCTCTTCTGACTCTTCTCACCTCTGCTTTTCAACTGTCCATATTGTCGGAAGTTTCACTTCTAAACTTCCTTCGATGAATAGCCACATCATATAGCGGACACAACCCGATACATATGAAAAATATGTGTATATATAAAAATAAATAAATAAATAAATAACTAAATAAATAAATATGCATATATATATATGTATATGTATATGTATCTTGCAATCACTACTTGCCAACTGGGATGCGCCCCCACGCTAGGATTGGATAGGTGCAATGTGGTGCTCCACAGTTATGTTTGTTGGTTTCCTTTCACCCCGCAAACTACTTCGATCTATTTTATATCTACCATACAGATGATAGTAGTGAACTGATGTGAACTGCTTACAAACTCAGCTGAATAGCTATACATCCCATGCTGCATGGCTAAAATCATACTTTCTTGGGAAAACCTGGTAAAACCTTCCATTTTGACAGGTGAATTCGGTGAACTCCCGACTCAGCCCGTGGCCTGTGCGCGGATTTGTTCTTGGCAACGCTCCAAGGCCACTTTTCCGCCTTGAAAGTTGGTTCTGGAACCGGCTGAACCCACAGGATGAACTGGAAATGGATGGGGGGACACGGTATACCCTCTGGTAAACGTTTACATAACTATGGAACATCACAATTTTTAATGGGTAAATGTAATAAACGGGCCATTTTCAATAGCTATGTTAAATTATCAAATGGCAAAAACCATGGTCAATTCATGACAATTGGAGATTCAACTGGTTTCAGTTGGGATTTTTGAATGATTTACCCACAATCTAGATTCGTTGGTGGATGATTACGACCAGGCACACACATACTGTAGCAGCCAGGTTTGAGGGCCGATCCAATTGCCCCAGGGGCAAACTGGCTTAACATAAGAGGTAAACCGTCCCAAGTGACGCCTTTTGTAGCATTTCAATGCATTTAACATGTACAGGCAGTTGAGTGCATGTGGTTTAACGCTGTTCTTGTCAATGGATTGGTTTTCGGGAAATTTTACAGGAAAACACCATATTTCACGGGAAAATCGATAGTTTCCGGTTAAGATTTTCCCAAGCAAACCAATCCATTGTTAAGGCCATCTGGGTCCACTGCCCTGTGCGTCTCCTTCCTGCAAGATCGACTATGACTGGTGGTTTCGAAGCATCAACACATGACTAAACTGAGATACGACGATGAAAAAATACCAGGTGGTAGAACATGTTAGAACCAGTTCATTTCACCACCCCCGAGAGAAAAAAACTGCGTATTCAACCGAGCGTTGCTTGAATGAATGATGGTCAATGGGCACGTTGGGCAATTGACACCACGTCACATTTACCTTCGAACTTTGTGGAAGACGATTTCCCAGTGGAAGCAGAATTTCCTGGTTTTCATGTTACCTATACGTTGCGTTTATGGCTCAAGATGGCTCAAGATGGCTCAAGATGGCTCAAGATATTCCATGATATCCCAAACAAATATCGCCATGGTGCTTCACCTCCTTGAACCTTGAAGACCCCGTGTGATTTCTATAGCCTTCACAGGTGATGCACCTCGTCCACCAAGGAGGTGACGCAGGAGAGCTCCGCAGTCAATGCGCCCACGCGCCGGGACTCGGAAAGCAAGGTCGAATACCTCGGTCAGGTTGGGGGTCGTCATCGGGCTGCCCCAATAGGTGGATGGAACCAATGGAACATCTTATTCAAATGGAAACCCCACTCAGGAAAGCTCCATATTATCATATGTCTCAACTGTTTGGGACTTTTTACCAGACATCAGGGTTTTGTGTTTTGAATGGCTATGACCTGTAACTCATAGGTTCAATCACATGCGAGCTGGCGGTCCTTGGGCTCTGACTTGGCCCTTAGCTTGCTAGTCATCATCTAGAGCATGCAAAGTCACCACAGATTTGAATGGGAAATCAGCACAAATATTGTTTGTTTCAATCATATTGATATAATCAAATTCTAATCACCTAATGATGGTTTGTGGCTTCACCCCCAAAAATTCGCGTCAGTGGGGATTATCATCCCATACTCGGGGGTGTAGCTGCCCCATATCCCAATTCATGAAAGTTACAGTCCCATAATCATACCATTGGCCATAAAACAAACCTCAGTCCTTCATCCCCAAGTCATATTTTTGGCTACCTATCCCATTGTATTACATTGTATTGCCATTATATTGTCATTATATTACCATTATACTACCATAGTTATACCATTATAACCGTAAAAAAACACAATGGTTGCAAGCTGCCAGATCCTTCCCATCCGCCCCTGGGGCTCCCCAACAAGCGCTCCGCCGCTGTCAAGGCCTCGTGCTTGGCCTGCCTTGGTCACTGGTTCCAGGTCCCAAAAAAGGAAGGGGTATGGCACTGGGTTTATTGGGTTTATGATGATTATGATGATGAATATTGTTTGCATGCATGTATACATATAACTCTATATATATATATTATATATATAACATGTTGTTGATTTTTTGAGTGGGACACACAGGTGTGCATAAGTGGTGTACCAATCGTATCCCTGCATCTTCATGAAGCACTTCCATCTAGTTGGCTCACATCTTTTCTTCTATAGATGCATTTAAAAAAATCTGGCTACAACGTGTAGCAGCATGTGTCAGGAAGCTAGCATCATCAGGACTTCTGATGCTCGCCTCAACTTCCCCGACGCACCGTGCTGTTATCACCATCCAACCTAGCCATATTGATTCGCTTCTCTGTGAATTTTCTGGTGAAACTTGAACGGTTAAACCTCTATCAACATGTCATTCTTTACTGACACATCCCCACATTATGTGTGTTGCTGTTGTTATTCCAGCGATAACTGGATCTTACACCTATAAACTAATATCAAGATGTGCATATTATTATATTTGCAGGTTAAAGAGCTGCTGTCTATACACACATTTTTGAGAAGTTACGTAACGTACTCAGACTAAAAACCACTTCCCTACAAAATAATGTAAACAAATTCTTTCCTATGATCATCATCAAGATCCAACCCCCCAAAGGTGAACCCCCCAATAACGTTTGGGTTTACCAAGGGCGAATCGGAATCATCTGGGATTAGGGGTCGCCGAGCCATGGAACATGGTCCATTTAGTTCGATGATCTTTCTACCGAAACTAGAATTTTGCAGCGCAGTTCCAGCGAACTGAGTGGACATATTTCAACCCTAGGGTCCCCATATCCTAAGATATATGAGTATAGTTCCCCACCTGCCAGGTGAGGGTATCTAGATTTTAACCGAGGTGCCACTCCTCCTCTTCCTCTTGTCTCCCTCCTCGTTCGCCTCCTCCTCGCTTGCTACATTTGCTGCACTCGCTGCCATATCGCCAGCTCCGGATGTTGTGGAGTGTGCCTGGACCACCATGTCGCGAGCTCAGGAGGGTGTGGAATGGGCCTGGACCCGAACTCATGCCAGAGATACCGAAATGCCAGATAGAACAATGCAAGACAGAATGACAGAATATATGTTAGAAAGTATGTCAGAATAGATGCCAGATAGAATAGAATGTCAGAGCATATGCTAGAAAGAATGCCAGATAGAATGTCAGAATATATACAATAATGATATATATATATTATATATACATGCCTGCCATATACTTCCAGATGGTATGCCAGAAACTATGTCAGAATAACACACGTCAGGGGGATCTTTTTCTCACCTCTGGGTGACCCCAGCCAGGACTGCCACAGCTGCCGGCTCAGGTCCAATACTTCGGCATTGGAATTGGAGCCCTGGCGAAGCTGCGACCATCGAAACTGGACATGGGGGAAAATGGTGACGATCAAGGCCTTGATATGCGAAAACAATTTTGGGAAAACAAATATTGTGTATTGAACATATATTGTCCCATGATCGATGCCAAAATATGAGGACAACCAATGTGGCATACTCAATGTTCAAACACAAACACGATGTTTACAACCCATCTTTAGTGATATCGAGGATGGTAAACTATTGGGTCTACCAGGCTACCACACTATAATATGTACATGTATGCTTACGGATCCAAGTACCTCCTCAGGAAGAACCCCACTTTCTCAGGACGTAACCACCGTCTTCAATTTTCGAAAAAAAAAACATCTACCAGAACCACTACCAACGAATGAAAACGACAAATCGTGTTGTTCTTTAAGTGGCAATTGCTTGTTGGGGAGGGGGATTACGTGGATCCATGAGTGAATAGTCACTGGCTTGAAATATCCAAGTTAGAAATGTGCAGTTTCGCCAAGATCAACCATGATCCACCGCTAATCTTGAATGTACTGCGAAAAGATCCTTTTGCAGGCTCCTCTATAGCTTCATTTCTGACAAGAAAATGCAAGAAAAGTACTTAGTAACACATCAAACTACCCTTCACCAAGGTTTTTCCGTGTATATATATATATATACAAACACACACACACATATATATATATATATGTACATACATAACAGTTGTTGCGATTGAGTTCCCCATGTTTGCTGCTTAAGCCCCCCTTCAATACCCATGATGCAATGATACAACGAATGCAATGAACGGATATAATCAGTTCTTTCTTGGTCAGGTCAGATCCTCATTTTGCCGGTTGAACCCTCGTTTTTGCTGGGACATTTTTGGTTAAAATTAAATGCGCATTTTGGTTGGGTTTCTCCACATGTTTCTTCCTTGATCCAGTCAAGTCATGGCCCAGCTCCGGCCGAAACTGGCACCTCCAACGACAAGAATTCCAGGGTGGTCGACCTTCATGGGTCGATCGACAAATCGGGACTTCAGGCAGAAAAAAAAACGGGTAGTTGGGGGACATCTGGGTTGATTTATAGTGGATACAACATTTTTTTGCAGGAAAACGATGTTTTTTTTGGAGGAAACCTATGGTTTTTGAGCTTTTGGATTGTGAGTTTTTTGGGGTTCTCGTTGCATTTCTTACAGTAAACCGACAGGTCAGGGACGGCCCTGAGCTATTGATAGCAGCCTCCGCCAAAAGGTGATAGCTATTCTAGACTGTAGAGGGGTTGAACGGCTCTATACACCACCAGTCGAACCCTACATACGCCACAAAAGTAAGCTTTTAGCAACAAACCCGTACCAAGTATACCCCAGTAGTGAGGCTACATCCACTTGGTAAGCCGTAAACCATTTAGCTAATCGTGGAAACATGCCAAGGACTCTTGAATGAACTAGTTAAGGCTGGGGCATTTATCAACGTGTCTGACCATCAAACAATTAGTGGCGTCAATTGCGGGCGTTTCAAACACGAGAGTCCTACTTGGGAGCGCAGTTCCACTAATGCGGGGGTTATATCCCATCTTACCCATACGGTGACATATATAAATCCAACCAAACGAGGTAGTACTTGGAGGATCATCCCACTTAGCAACTGCTTAACAAATGGGTGAAAAAACTATACATTGGATAGCAATGGATGACCCACTTTCTCCGAATGTCCGCGCTATCAGGTGCTATGCCTGAGTCTCTGAAACACCTGCCTTAGCGAATTGCAAGGCGCGGTGTTGGACCCCGCTCATCCTCCCACTGGCATTCTGAAAGTGATGGATCTATGGGTCATATGATTTGTGGCACATGTATGGCAAAATTATGTTATAGTCAAACTTTAGATCACGTGTATGCTTTACTGATTATTTGCCTACTTACTGTTGGCAGATAAATGATCATAAATGTAATTAATTTACTTGCCTAATGTCTATGTGCATATGCACAGGCATATGAAAATATAGAAATGCATGTGCACAAATACATGATAGGGATATTCTGTGTTCGCATAGCCCATGAAGGCTCTTCTGCAGCTGTGCAAACATAAAGGTGATGTACATATAGCATATACATATATAGCATATATACATATATATATATATGTGTGTGTATATATATATATTTGCATATACAAATAAACATATGTATATACATATATGTATATATATATACGTACATAAAACATATTTATGTACAAATCAAAAAATATATGCAAATATAAACTTCAATATCTAAATATATTCATATATATATAATGTAAACTTGAAAATAAATGTGAATATATATGTATACATATATAAATGTATATATATATATATATGTATATATATATGTATATATTTATATGTATATATAAATAGATTATGTATACTTGAAAATAATTATGAATATAAATATATATATATGTATGTACATATATATATATAGTATGTATACTTGTAAAAAATGCATTTATAAATGTATATATATATATATAAATATGTGTGGGTGTGCATATTTAAATATATATATTTATATGTATGTATACATATTATAAATAAAAATATAAATCTATATATACTACCAATATTTAGGGGCACAAGATGGCACAGGGAAAATTGGTGCGTTGTGTTCTTTGTATTTATGAATTTATGAAATCATATGCTTCTCCCACACAAACCGTACCCGCCGGTAATCTAGCCTGGTGATGTCTGGAAATTTAAATCACCACGCTGCTACCTGATTTTTCCATATTTTCCTATCAAACGTATCAATTTGGAATCAGCGTTTTGTCTGCCGTTGGCGGGTGCCCGGACGTAGCGCGATAGCCTACCTCCCTGATACCCCTGGCGGCGTGGTTACCGTCGCAAACGTCCCACTAAGGGAGTGTGATTTTTTGACGTTTAACCAACAAAAATTAGCGGTATTTGATATTTCCATCGCAGAAAACCAAAAGGCGGTATGCAGCTCCTGTGGGTTCACCCTGCCAACCTACCAAAATTTGGTCATAAACATGCTGCTTGTAAAGGGGTTGCAAAAAGAATGTTTGACCACCAGGCCGAATCGAGTTTCATGGCTGACTGTCTGACTAACTTTCATGTTTTGGTGGCATGGAACTACATCTCCTAAATCTAGCATGGAATCCAGCTAGCCATATTATCCAGAGGTAAAATCATCACCAGAACCCCATGGCCTTCAGTTTCCGTATGAAATCTGTGGTTTCAGCGTGATCCTAATGCAGGATACTGGCTGGGAATAATAAAACTCAGTTTGTCAATAGATGTTAGCAGGGAACACAGTGACACATTTTAGCAATATTCTAAAAGTAATTTAATCTATCACTTTTTTGGGACCAACAAGAATCTGAAAACATTTCAATAGCAATGTATCAGTAAGGTTTGTTTATACCTGCAGTTTGGCAACTTCTAATTTCAAAATTGCAATAATGACTGACTGAAATTGAAAGTGCCATTTATTTGTTAATTTGGAATTTTCACAAAAGTCATTTATTTTGTTAATTTGTTTAAGTGGTGAAAATCAATTTAGTATCTACTGTTATTTGAATTTAAAATTTTTGAATTTGCAGTTCTACTAGTGACTTGTCAGCTTGCCACCAGCACCGCGCTTCCCCACCTCACCACATGGGCACCGGGAGTCAAGGCGGTGTCCAAGTCCGTCCTATGGAGGAAACTTGGTGAAAAACCTGGTGACATGGTATACAAGGTGGTGCCCTCCCAGTTATAAATTGGTTATAAGCCCATGAAAACTATAGATATATCACCTATAAACCATATTTATTGGAGTTACGTGCGCCAACTTAGCTATCTTGGGGGCACCACCTTGTAGAGCGGTTATGAAACATTTTGCTCTCCCTGAAGAGCCAAATGACTGTGAATTTAAAACAGTCTTAGGGATTTGATGACCGTTCTCAGGATGATTGACTTGAGGCATGCTAAGTCCATGTCTCCCCAACAACCTGACGTGGCAAGGGACAGTCACCATTGCCAATAAGCATATCATCTGGTGTCCATCACCAGGTGTTCATCACCAGGCTAGATTTTCTCTTATTTTTCCTGTTCATCGCTAAAACGACTGCCTTATTCATATGTATATATAGTATGGCCGTGTGTGTGTGCTGATTTCTTCATCATATACATATGCACAAACAAGTACATATGCATATGAAGACACATACACGCACAAATAAACACACACGTATACACATAGACGAATACACAAAAACAGTTTTGCATGCATACAAAATACATACATGTATTTAAATATATATATATATATATTACACAGTATGCACAAAGAAATATATATACATATTATATATATATATATTCAAATGCATTGACAAATAGATTTATATATACGCATACGAACATATACGTATACATTTACATTTACATACGCATATACATAAAGATACATGCACAATACACATGTATACACACATATATATATATTTATATTGATATATGTGATATGTATTCAAATGTATTCATATTCATATTCAGTTCACATACATATACAATTACATACATATGTACGCCTGGACCAAATTCTGAAGAAACACAGGCTTCCAGCGATCTGCCTGGCAAAGACCAACATCTCAGCCAAGTGAATGGCCATCTGCTGCGCCCTGGGGAGAAGCGCACCAATGATGACTTTGACCCAGAAAAAAACGGGATTGATGCGGGTAAAACAATAACAATATACTACCAAAGTAGGGATTTCCAGATACAATAATCTATAATTATAAATATTTATATATATACATATGGATACACACTAATTACATATATGGGAATGGGGATAAAACAATGCCACAAACCATCCCCCAAGTCGCAATTTTTAAAGGTGGTATGGTTACCATTCCCAAGTGGCTGGTTTATTAGGGTTTTTTTCCCACATAACTATGGTTTACATGCAGCAAAAAAAAGCGAATCAATCTCCAACAATTTTTTTTATATTTTATCTTCACCGGGACGACAAACAGATGGGGGAAACACCGTTCTTTCATGTTCTAATGTTCCTGGCAATGCGCAGTTCACATATGCTGTACGTCCTCAGTTAATGATTCATTCATGTTGGGTTTACTTGGCTGACCTTAGATATTTTAGCAAATGGAGTGTTCGACATTCCTGCAAGTATGGCTGAAGAATCTCTTATACAAGTCGCTGAAACATCACCCATCCACCACCCAGGAACCATCGGACCATTGGCCAACTGCTTGGATTTGCCTGAACACTTCATATATCCCCTGGTGGACAAACATGGCAATTGAAAATCCCATACCGATGGGGGTTTCTAATGGAAAAACCATCTACAAATGGTGAATTTTCAAGTGCCATGTTGGACTGCAGTGTGTGCCGTAAACAATTAAAGCAGCTGGGCACCATTCCTCCGGCACGTAACGAGTTCGGACAAATGGATCATGTATTGTTCGCCGACGCTTGCTCTGTGATTTCGTTGAATGGTGCGCGCAAGCGTCGAAACCCAGTTCTTCGTGTTGAAATGGAGTAGGACCGAATTTCCCCCCCAATGAATACAGAAAATGCTGCGCTGATGCAACAACTGGTCCTGGATTGTTGAAGTCCGTAAAGTGGGCTACACGAGCGCACAAGTACCTGTGCAATTCGAGCTCCTATGTTTGTACTTCGCCAGCCGTTGCAAGGTGTTGTCTTGGCATCACAGTCTCAATGTGCTGGAGAAATGGTGGTTCGCCCGAGACCACATTGTGGACACAGGTGTGTGGGTTTCTTTGATCACAGCCTATCACCTTCAGCAAACCCAGGAATGTGAAAAACCAGTAAATCCCCTTAATGAAATACCTCCATCATATCCCAATCTATTCATCATGATTTCTTGCTTCAGCACCTAATTACCATTTTTCATGGTTATATAGTTATATATATATACTGTATAAATATATATATATATATATATGTGTGTAAAAATCGTATACGACTATCTGAATATAAACTACCCCATTTCATCCCATGGCCAATGGTCATTTCAATTCAATGGCTTAAAATTGGGTGAGTTCTCCTCCGGTATACCCCATTTCCAGACAGCCCCAAGTCCATACTGATTCATTTGGTAATTCACCATTTTGTTTGCTAAATACCTATATACTGTTGATGGTTCACTACAGTATTTAGGGTGTTGATTAATGTTGTCCCATGATGATCCCATTAATCATCATTCCATGTTTATGCTATATATTATCCCGTATGCTAATCTACCCTTACCAAAGAATCAAGTGATAATCCCAAATTATTCTGTGATAACCAAACCAATTAGGAAAATAGTGGGGTTTATTACCCCATACTTCACAATGCGCCTCTCTGCTGCTGCCGCTGCATCATGAAGTGCGCCCTTCTGACGTCCCTGCGAAGTTCTTCGAACTTCCATTGAATTTGTCATAGCCAGACTGGTTGGTGGTTTTAACAATCTTGAAAAATATGAGTTCGTCAATGGGAAGGATGACATCCCATATATGAAATGGAAAATAACATTGATGTTCCAAACCACCAACCAGCAGAGAGTCAGTGGAAAGTTGGGTGCCTGAGACTTAAGATATCCAACCATCAATGACGAGGCAAATTGAATCGTCGCCAATGAATATATGATTTGCAGACCACACGCGTTGCAGAAGTCAACCCCCCTTGGACCCTCATTGCATGCAAGAATCATGCAAACATGACATCAATGACATCCCCCAAAACCCTCAGATTTTTGTTTTCCCATCCACCACGAGTTTGACCCCCGCCAACTTCCAGCGGCGCCTCGCCATCTGGACCTACACCAGGTCACAGGGGAGTTATTTTCTGATTTCACCATGAAAATATGAGGATGGGAATTTAACTGAGAAAATATGAGGAGAATGGATGATAATGTGGAAAACCCAGTGCCGTAAACAACTAACATGTGGGAATGATAGTTACCACTCATAAGAAATGCTGATTTTTGGGATGATCTATTTTTGTTTTACCACATTAAACCCCTAACCAACCGTCAGATGGATCATGGTTTGATAGAAATAATCATGGGAGTTGAAGCCGGCATGCCCAATTTTTCTTGAGTTTGTGGCATAAACCTGCTTGTCAATCATGATTTTCGCATTCCGGTTGATTGCAACAAGCACTTGAAATCCAGCAGAGCCACTATCGACCTGACAGCATGGACTGCTGTACCCGAAGTTCCCGAGAAGTCCATCACCGGGTAGTCATCGAAGTAGTTGGTACACAGAATACCCGCTTCTATCAAGATTCTCCAACCCAAGCAAGCAACTCTGTTGAAGGCCAGAACCGCAGCAGCTGCGCCGAAAGGTAAAGTCCTGCTGACAAACCCAAACACCTCATCCGACTTTGGGTCCTTGATACATATCACTGACCTCGTCTTTTCCAACGGGTGAATTGCCAACTGCTTGTAAGCTGACTTGAGGTCGACTGACTTCGTTAGAATCTTCTGTCTCAGCATCCCAGGGTCGTACGTTTGCTGCGGGAATGTATGGCAACAATTTTGATGAGATGTGACGACCTATCTCTTGCCACCTATAACATAGCAAACTGCTAAATTGCCAGTCATGGGGTGCGATATATTACTGGTGACAGCCAAGGCTACACCATCTATGAGTATCCCTCTTAATGAGCGCCCCCGACCCTCAGGGAAGAAATATATACAGCCAGTGCATATATACATTTTTTTTTATTTATTTGTTTATTTAATCATTTATTTACACATAAACATTTAGGTATAGTGAGGATAATTTTTATCTACGCCTAGATCGATGTCTATCTACCAATCTATCTATGAACTAAATATGTGTATACCCATGATCCATATTTATTTATATATACCAAATCACAAAAAGAAACAATTTCCACACTATAAATACATGAACAAGTACATCAATAAAGATTCAACAGATATGCATATCGATTATCCACACCTATATATATATATATATATATGTATAGACAAAATATACACAGATATATCATAGACAAACCCATCCATCCATATATATTATATATATATATATGCATATATCTCCAAAAAGTATATCCCCACTATAATCAAAAAACATAGATTTATCCACATTGCAAATCCATGTGTGTATAAATCTGAGGGGTATAGTTACTGTAGATATACCATATTCAAAAACCAAAAATATTTATACCATTAGCTATTCTTTAAATTGCCAACGGTGATGCTACATATATAAATATATCATTGAAAAACACACTAGATCTATCATTTGAAAACCCATTAATCTACATATCCATTATCCGCATACATAAATACACACACACACATATATATATATATTACAAGGGCCCATGTTTGTGAAGCCTGTTTCCTGCAAAAAAAACGTCTTTTTTTGGAACTGCTTGATTGCGCTTTTGCTGCGGCTCGCTGCGCAGCACTGCACACAGCCTCAGTCAAGCACCTATGGTGGCCATGAATGTGAGGAGGATGTTAGGTGTCGTGGCGGGGTACTTGAATCGACGACTGTTTGGGTATGTCTTTTGTTGTAGGGTACAACCCTAGGAGCCACTTGAAAGAATCTTCATAGAGCTTCGCAGTGCAAGTGACAACAAACACCGATTCAAGCCCATTCGCTCCCATTTGCATGCTGGGCCGGGTCTTGCCTGCTCTGTTGCCAGCCTGAGTTATCCCTCAATCGCCACCGACCAAATTATCAGGAATTAGGAACGCGAGGATGCGGAAACTGCACCAGAATGACAGGGTTCCTGAGAAATGTCGGTGGGAGATAGAATAATATTCTCCAAAAGCAAAATCTCAGGAACGCTGCCATTGTGGTAAAAACGTGATTTTGGACACAAAAGTGAAAGTGCCTCCCATTGTGGTAAAACAGGGATTCTGCAACATAATCCCCAGTGAATGGCCCGACAACCCCTCTCGCAGTGTTACTCGTAGTCTCCAGTCCTACTAAACAGACTCGGACATGTTGGCTGCTAGTTGTGTGTTGGCACGGTACCTCTGAGAGCCAGACCTTTTTCCAGCAGTATGCGTGCAACAACGGACATCACCCGGCACTGGTTCTGGTGCCCCGAAAAGTCTGCATTTCTTGCTTCACACTTGTGGCCCCCCATGGTGTTGCATCTCAATGTCTACTTGCAGGCAACGGTTGCGCTTCTGAGGGCACAATCCAAGCAAGCTCGCTTAAGCGTAGCGCATCTTGCACCTTTTTGCCCGCACCACCCCAACCTCTAGTGGCCTCGGTTGCACCGGCTCAGGACAAGCGGGTGGTTCATGAATTGAGCAAGCCTGGAACGTAACTGTGAAGCCCGGCACCAATGCCATGAAAGGAACGTTGCCACTTCGGGGCTGCGAACCACAATCAGGCAGCATGGCCCGCTCAGAGCTGAGGTTGGCCGTCAGGGTCGGCTTGACGTAGTTCCTGGTATTTTCTTTTCAGCCATAATTTGGAAGCTGCGACAGCAAAGCCGTCAAGTGGTTGGACCAATGCAGCGCCTGTGTGGGTGTGCGGGGTGCTCGCCCTTCCACGGTCCCTTTGCAACTACGCATCCTCGAGGACATTTTGGGTTGTAGAGCATATTGGTCACAGCACATTCTTGCCGCTGCTCTCATGCTTCTGTTTCAAATATGCTAAAGTCAGCCAAAACACCGTCACCTGCCATTGGCGCAGGGCAAGGTGGGAGAGGAACCTGGACCCAAACGCACGGGATTATATAAACCTTGATGAGGGAAGGGATTGGAGAGCCTAGAATCTGGCACCCAAAAAGTGTGCCCCCGCCCAGGGTCCCAAAAATGGGGCCGCAAAACCGCCCACTTGCCCAGCCCTGGTGCGCAAAGTGTCCAGGGCTAACGCATCTTGTAGCTTACCCCTGCGCAGCCGCCATCGCTGCCGCCACCGGGCAACCCATTTATTGGCAGACCTTCCCACCCATACTCGCAGAGGCACTGTCGCGTTCAAATTGGTGGAAGCCGGCAGCTGCGTTTGTTCTCAGCCAGCGCTCCCTTTAGTTGCTGCAGCTCCATGCATGCGAGAAAGGCTAGAGAGCGAAAAGAGATGAAACAGCCTGGCATGCATATATGTGTGACCTCGAGTTGAGCGGCCTGGCTGCCATATGAAACGACATGGTGTTGCACTGCTTTTCATGTAGGTCCTTGTCTGCAGGAACGGTGACTGCAAACAAAGTACAGCCCCATGCTCCCTATTTCTGGCTAGGAACCCCTTGCGCAGCCTGCGTGTCCTAGCCTGGCTGCGGCGTGTGCAGTGATTGCACCCCGTGACAGCTACCCAACACCACCATCGGCTATGCATGGATGAAGGCCATGACTGCCAAGTGCAATTTCAAATCCTTCACGCATGCAAAGAGGTACAGTTGCGATACGCTCTGGTTAATCCTGAGCACAAACATGTATTTCCATAGTATATATATAACATATACATGCAAACCCACACCCACACACATATCATATACAGATGCTCATAGATATGGAATGCCATATATAGATCTATCATCGTCAATGGACAATTCATCAAATTCATAATCAGACCATCCCCAAAATCATAGCTGGGTGCTATGAACCATCAAAACCCATCAAAAATGGTACCCCCGTTCCATAGAAAAAAGTGGTAGTATCACCATTGTTTTACCCACCGCATTATTATTATTGTCATTGATATTATTACAAGGTGGTGCCCCACCAGTTATACATTGGTTTATAAACCCCATTAACTATAGATATATCACCTATAAACCATAGTGAAATTGGAGTCATGTGCACCAACTTAGCTATCTTTGGGGCACCACCTTGTATGATACCATCCACCAAGAATGCTCCAAGAGTAACGCCTCACCGTTTTCCGGGATCGACCATAGCTACCATAGGCTGGGTGAAGCAACTGGATGGCTATACATACTGAAATGGGAGTTATGTGCAACAACTTAGCTATGATAAATCAGCTATAAATCCCATTAAATCTCATGTGCTATGGGGGCCTTCTATATAAATATGTATATAAATATATGTATACACACACATACACACATAGTAACGCGCCTAGCAATCCCTCGTAGGCGGCGCCCGCCAGGGAACTCGCCACCGAGGCGGCGGAGCTGAAGGGCGTCAGATACCTCGGTGCCAACGGCGGTTCCTACGGAGGTCCTGTGGTCATGGGTGGAGCAAACAACGTGGTGAAGTTTGCCATTTTACCTGGGAAAAATGCTGGAACATGGAAAAATGATGGAAAAATGCAGTTTCAATGAAGATTAGCAGGAAAAATGGAAGTGTAATGCAGTTTTATGAAGTTTGCCAGGGAGTTTCATGGAATTTGGTGGCCCGTAGATAGCTAACTTAGGTTCAAGGTAGCAGCAAAGTTGGTGATTTAGTGGGATTTAATGGAATGTAGTTGGCTAAGTTGGTTTACAACTCCTTTAACTTTTGGGTTTGCAGTAGATGTATGGAGGTAGATGATGGTTATATGCAATGTTTTTCAAATAACATATGAGAAATATCTGACAGAAATGGGATTGCTTAAAATGTTAAGCTGGTTGAAACATGAAATGTTAATTGGCTAAACAACTAAGATGGTTAGAAAATCGAACATCCACAAGGCATGTTTAAATATTATTTAAGAATTGAAAAAAGGTACAAATCATGCAAGTCAATGATTTGTTTTCATGTCTGGTCAGGAGCCTTCAGCTATATCTTGGTTATATAGATTCTATATTTGGCTATATCAATCTCAGTTTGCTTCAACTATAAGCAGATATGGACCTATCATGATCGCTTGGATCATCCCTTCACCTTTGTGGACTGAAAGTTAAACAGTGAACCCATAAAGGACAGCATTCAGCACCCAGCTCTGAGAGTGAAACATGAAGTTTTTGACAAAAGGGTACCGCGTGCGGCCTGTGGACAAAGCTAACCAACCAAGCATGCGCACTAGACCTAAAACAATCCCGTGGTGCAAGCGAGCTTTTATGCATGCATATATGTGCGCGAGCACATCTATGTATACATTTTAATTCACACACGCACACACACACATATATATATATATAAAAACTCTCTCTCTATATATATATATATGTAACTGTATATATATATATATGTATTTTTAAATGTATATATGTAAATAAATAAATAAATAAATATATATATATAATATGTATGTATATTATATATATATATATGACCCAGCCCTCCCAGTCCGCCCCGCCCCCCCCAAAGGGTTTGGGTCTAGAGGTCCAGGGGTGGAGATGATCCCCTGGTCCAGGGGTGGAGATGATTTTTTGTGGGTGGGTGGGGGTGGGTATGTAACTACGGGAGTATGTAATATTTGCCCATGAGGGATTACTGTACTTCTACAGATCCATGAGGTCTATGGGGATATGTGATCATATATATAGTGATGATCCCCATATGGGGGTGCATATTGCGGGTAAAGAAATATATAGATATGTATGAGCTCATATAGGTATATAGGTACCGGTGACGTCTCCCTCCCCCCTGTGGGGTAGGCATGGAAGTAAAGGATATGTATATATATATACACACATGATTACATATACAGTAGATATATAAACGGAAATATGTAGTGGGGATTCTCTCTGACCCCCCCTCCCCCTGTAACAATTTTTAGGGGACGTGTCTACACAATGCATGACAGTTTGCATTACATGTGACATGTTCACTATAATTCATTGTTACCACTGCGCCACTCCGTGGCTCAAAACTTGCTCGCACAGCAGAGAAAAGAGTGTAACGTGCCGCCTCGTTGGCCACAAGTGTTACAACTCTTTAGTTGGGATCTAGAGCCCCCTGAATACCGGGGATTGCTACCTCAAAGTGGTAGCAGAGCATAAGCTGAGCGTTCCTCATGCGCATTTCAAGATTTTGCTACATGTTACGGCACGAAGACAATTTATGTCTGTTTTGTAACCAACTTTAGGGGACGTGTCTACACAATGCATGACAGTTTGCATTACATGTGACATGTTCACTATAATTCATTCATGTACCACTACACCACTCCGTGGCTCAAGGCTTGCTCGCATGGCAGAGAAAAGAGTGTAGCGTGAAGCCTGGTTGACCACAAGTGTCACAAACCCTTTAGTTGGGATCTAGGGCCCCCTGAATACCAGGGATTGCTACCTCACCCCTCGCTCCCTGTGGGTGGGTGCGGTCCGGTGTGTGAGGGCTATATTGACACAAGATAGTATAAGATACTAGGTATGCGTAGGTATATACTGTATAATGTGTATATATATATATTTGATATATATATTTTTTTTTTTTGATATATATATATATATATTAAATATGCAAAAAAAGAAAGTACAGATACATGATAGGTAGTAGACATATAGAATAGAATATAGGAAGCATATAGGTAGCATGTAGATAGTATATATATATATATAGACCTATAGATTGTCTCTACATAGCATTTAGATAGTATATAGGTTTTATGTAGATAGCCCATAGATAGTAAATATATAGCATGTAGATAGTATATAGGTAGTATACAGGCATAAGATATAGCAAGATGGTTTTTAAAGGGTATATAAGGGATTGTGTATATGTAGGAACAGGTCGTACGTAGGGAGTTTGACTTTAGTATGTGCATTGCATGGGTAGATATGCCAAGAGGTACCATACCAGCAAAACACGAGGCCGAGGGGTATTCCTGAGGGACCCAACCCATTCGGGGGGTGGGTCTCGTGGGCGGGAGACGGGATCATATACACACAACATATAACAATAGATTATATGTTAATATATGTTTAAAAAATCACATGCGCGGATGGTTCATCCTGTACAATCCTGCTATTTAATTAATCTGGTTGGTGGTTTCAACCCTCTGAAAAATAGTAGTCAGTTGAGATGATTATTCCCAATATATGGCAAAACAAAAAATGTTCCAAACCACCAATCAGTAGTGCCTGTCTTCACCTCGTTTTCACCTTGAATACCTTGACGGCAGTCAACGGACCCCGCCATTCGACCTCGTTACCGCATCACCATGGCGCGGATGCGCCGAGGCTCACCGGATGGCCATCGGTTGGCGGGTTACTTGGATCTCTAGATCTCCCTATTGAAACATTTAATTGTTTGGGAAAATTACAAGACATTTTCCATTTTTATGTTGTGTACCCAAGTTCCAGAAACAAAGCTTCAACTAGCAAAATGACACATGTATGAATCATGTGTGTATATCAAAGGCTGCTGAACATGTGTCGGGACTCGTTGTCATTTCTGCATGGGGCAACTGCGCTCAGTACGAACCATTGCTTTTATGCGGCTCGTTACTTCGATTGTGATACACAGCCACTTGTCATCCGCACGAGACTTTGCAGACTTGAAAACCTCAAGGCTGTGATGCTGAGCAATATGATGTACTTGCCCTCCCTCAGCTTATTGACACTGATGGCTGAGAGAAATGGCCAGGGAAAACTCCCGACTGCCACCTACCAATGCAACATTCCAATCAAGCTGGAAAAAATCAATACAACTTGATTACAGCTTGAGGAAACCTGGGCCAGAACCAAGAGGAATCTTAGGATATGCCAATGACAAAACATGGGCAAAGCCACCTGAGTCTGGGCAGGAATTCTGCGAACGAAAAAAGATGGGGAAGAAATCAAAAGCCCAAAAGGAAATTATTGGGTATGAATGCAACCAGCCGGATTTGCCGTCCCAAAGAAACAAACTGTCGAGAATCCAGCACCTTTGACTTCCAAAAATTCTGCATTTTACAGATATGGGGGGCATGTTTTGCTGTATTGCATGGCTTTGAATAACCATTAGCCAGTTTTGATTTGGCATCTGCTCAGGGACAGGTGAGATCCCCAAAGATTAGCCGTGGGATGCTGGCATGTGTTGCACGTGGTCGTGTTCAAAAAACATGCGATGTGAAAACCATTAATCTATCATTTTCTTTGAAATCAATTTATGCTTATAGTGGGGATGATTCATTATGGTTTATTATTGGGTCTTTGTCTACAGGCGCGTGCACGTGAGTGCATCTATCTATCTGATGCTATCTGACTATCTATCTACTATGTGCTACTTATCTATCCACTGGGCCATGTCTGCTTCCCTTGGACGTGCGACAGCCACCACAAATTTGCCGGAAGCACGGTCACGCCCCCTGGCAATGCCAAAAGGACGGAAAATTCAGGGGAAATCAAGCGCAGGGCATACCAGATTGCTAGTTGTTTTTATGGACTAGTCACATTTTTTCCTGTAAGACACTGCAATGAATAAATGATAACCGGGGGATTGGAATCCTCGATGAACACGAAAAAATCGTCAGTTGACCTACTGACTCCGCCCACCTTTTTGGTGAATCGTTGTCAATTCACCATATTGGATAGGAATATCAGGCCTAGACCTAGACATGGGAATCCTGTATGATTTCCTTCCATGTTCATGTACCAAAGGGATCCATTTCTTTAAGGGATCCAAAGGGTACTTTGATCATGATAAATTCACATGTTTGCCAGACCAATTCCTATTTTTTGCTTGTGCTAAGCCATCTTGTTTGAATAGCTGGACCATGTCGGATTCACCTGTTTGTTGGCTTGGAGTTATTCGCCAAAATTTGTTTTGTTGGTCACCCAACGGTCTGATATTGGTAAAGACTATCCAATTTCAAGATCACAAGCTCGAATTTCAAGATCATATTCTATCATTTCATCATTTGTTTAATGATTTTTTGCTGATAACTCC
>CAMXCT020006788.1:0-20000 GCA_947184155.2 Cladocopium goreaui | reverse complement strand
AATCTTCTGGCATTCTATCTGGCATATCTTCTGGCATATTATCTGGCAAATCTTCTGGGATTCTATCTGGCATATCTTGTGGCAGTCTATCTGATATTTTATCTGGCATTCTATTTGGCATACCTTCTGGCATTCTATCTGGCATATCTTCTGGCATTCTATCTGGTATATCTTCTGACATTCTATCTGGCATATCTTCTGGCATTCTATCTGCCCGTTGAGGTCCAGCAGTGCACACTGAGCTGGGAAGGTCTCCGGTTGATGTCCAGCGGTGCACACTGAGCTGGGCAGATCCCAGGTTGAGGTCCAGCGGTGCACACTGGGCTGGGCAGGTCCCAGGTTGAGGTCCAGCGGTGCACACTGAGCTGAGACGGTCCCTGGTTGACGTCCAGCGGTGACACTGAGCTGGCAAGGTCCCAGGTTGAGGTCCAGTGGTGCACACTGAGCTGGGAAGGTCCCAGGTTGAGGTCCAGTGGTGCACGCTGAGCTGGGCAGGTCCCAGGTTGAGGTCCCAGTGCAGACTGAGCTGGGAAGTTGGCAAAGAGCTTGGCGAAGAGAGTTGGCAAAGAGCTTGGCGAAGAGTTGGCAAGGCGGAAGTGGAGGTGGAAGTTGATGCAGACATGGTCGAGGAGAAACTAGAGGAGGAGGAGGACGAGGAGGAGGAGGAGGAGGAGAACAACTCTGATAAAATCTAACAACCCTCACCTGGCAGGTGGGGAACTAGCTTTTAAAAAGACAAACGCTGATAAGATCACTATTTTCCACGAAAACTAACTACTTCTAAGATTCTATATAGAAATGAATTTCACTTCGACAGGTTGGTTGGCAGAAGGATCCCTATCCTCGTGGGTATTTTTTCTCTTTATGTTGTTTCATAGCTATCCCCACATCACTACCTTCAGGAGGTTGCGAGCCTTGAAGCCTCAGCATCAGATAGATCAGATAGGGTATAGGTCAAACTTGGGCCCTTCACCCCCCAAAATGGATAGTTTCCATGCTACTTCTTCAGTGGCTGACTAGTGATGTTGGCACCCAAGTCCTGTTTCAAACCAAGCTGCTTGGTCTTCTTTTTGGTCTCGACCTTGGGAAGATCATGGAAGCCAGTGGATGGTCGTAGATCACTGAGCTGCTGGATCAAAACTAGTGACACTCCAGCGTGATCCACAGCAAGGTGCATTTCTTTCCTGAAAAACACCTCTTCTGCATGATGTTTTCAAAGCATCCCAAACACATAAGTCCAAGTGGGAATCATCCCGCGTAAGGTTGAAAAAAGTTGACAGAACTTTTTCCACCACACACCCAGCACATGAGCCGTGGTCAAAACATGGTATGTTGTGGTTTTTCTGGGCTAGGGTCATCTCACTATCATTGATTCCCTGCAATTATATATATATATGCGCTAAATCAAGCCCTATAGAAACTGGGTATTTTTCTCGGTATGACCATCCTATAATCCTATATGTTTCCACTATTTTGGATCTACACCCTCCGGTGGCAATGGAACATCCTCCATTTAGTTCGGGGATTTTCCATTGACAGGTTTAATTACTCGAGGGCAACTTCAGTTTTGATCATGTCACACCACATGGAGGTTTCCTAAGTCATGGGGGTACCCCCAGTTTTCATCCATTTTAGTCCTATCTGGTTGGTGGTTGACCTACCCCTCCGAAAAATATGAGTTCGTCAACTGGGATCATGACATTCCCAGGCCCAATATATGGTAAAATATATAACATTCATGTTCCAAACCGCCAACCATTTTCATGGTATTTTCCATTTATAAACCATCCAGCTATGGGGGTACCCCCATGACTATGGAAACCCCCACTTTCTGAACGTGGCCCCCCGACCGGCATCGCACCGCGAAGCTCCCGCGAAGCTGAAGCGGTACCGGTTATGGAGCCAGGTGGGTCGGTGCTGCGGAGAGACCGGGTTCACTGGGTTCGGTGCTTGGGGGGGTGCAGTTGGGGTTATTGATGGGTATAACCATATCAATAACTATGGTTTATAGGTGATATATCTTCAATAACATAACTATATCTGGTTGGTGGTATACCTACCCCTCTGAAAAATATGAAAGTCAATCGGAAGGATTATCCCATATATTATGGAAACAAAAGAATGTTTGAAACCACGTAACTAGATATGGTAAAAACTTCCATAAGACAAGATGGCATGTAACCCGTACAACTATGGTGAACTATAACCCACTGACAAACCCAAGTATAAGGTGGTGTCCCTGGGAAACGTTAGCTAAGTTGGTTTAGTTCAGGAATATCCAGGATAGTTGGATGATGGGGCCCGCTTACTCTCCAATAAATCAACGTAGATATGGAAAATCTCTGCTTTCCCAGGGAAAATCACCTACAAATGGTCTGCTTTTTATATTTACCCTCTGGTAAATTAACATAGCTATGGAACATCACCATTTACAACAAACAGTCTACATAGCAAACTTGAATAAATTACCAAAAACTATCTCCATGAATTCCGCTTCTCGGTCTATTTTTAGAGCGGCGTTCTCATACCTTTCTCTGAACATATCTGAAAATGGGGTGTAAAAATGCACCAAAAAACACATGTTTTGTTGGGAAAATGATGATGCACCATAGAAAACCATTGCCATTGGATTTTACGACGCCGTATTTTCACACAAACCTAACTAGTTTAGTTTGACTTGCTTAAAAAAACACCCTAGGCCATTCTCAAATAACAATAATAACAAATAAACAAAGAACACTTTGCTGCCGAAGCATTTCTTGGAATGCTTTCAAGGCCAGCAATTCTACCTGGAACTTGGGGGATAACCGGAATAACTGCCATGGTCACCACTTGCGCCTGGAAAAAGTTCAGCCTCCAAATGGTACATTCATCAACCCCGAAACGCATACTAAATATAATTACTGTATCTGAATGAGGTCCATGTCATGTGGGGAGAACGTGTGACTCGCGCCTTCATTCATTCAGATTCCTTCCGTGTGTGTGTCTGGTCCACAATCCCAGTTGGGGGTCATGAGGCAACCAAACCTTTTGAATCCGTCATTCCCGTTCTGGCCCATCGAGGGTCACCAATGACCAAGTTGTAGTCCCATGAATAGTGGCCTTGACACCATCATACCATGAAGTCGCAGGCCCGGATCCACAGCCATGTCACCTTTTCCGCAGCTCTCCGCTCTTCGGAGTTGCTGGGTTTCCGCTGTCTCCCGTGGCTGCCCGGAAAAAAACTTCCAAGACATGCTGGAGAGAAACAAACGAAAAAAAAAAACAACTCAAGAACTAGGAGAACACCAAACCCGCCACCAAACACGGGTGTATTTCTTTCATGGGCTGAAGTTTGTTACAGTAAATCTCCAGTAGTTAAACAAACCTGGCACACACGTAAACAAACCTGACACCCATGCGGTTGATTTCCCAATAAAAGGTGAGTGTCCATTGCTATGTTTGATGGCCTAAAGGTACAAGCAGATAAATCCCAGTTGTTGCTGGGTTAACTAGTTAAATCAAAATCCTCAGTTATTTTTTTGTTTAAACGGTTACGCATGCGTGGAACATCATTTTTATTGTTACCTTCCCATTTTCCATGGGAAAACCACATTTTTTTGTCAAATCCCTTAGGACTTTCCACATCCGCGGACGGTCTTCATCCGCAGCACTCATCGCCAAGCTGGAGCACTGCTGGGTCTCGGCAAACTTCTTGGGCGGGGCCAACCTGCAAGCTGCTGGGGTTCTCATCACAACCATCGATGGTTAGATAGATGGAAGGATAGATAGATAGATGGATGGATTGGATTGGATTGGATTGGATTGGATTGGATTGGATTGGATTGGATTGGATTAGATTAGATTAGATTAGATTAGATAGATAGATAGGCAAACAAATATACATCCCATATTATCAGAATCCGATCTATATCGACCTTTATGGACAATAACCCGTTGTTTCCCATATCTAGCCACATGTATATAATATATAATATTAGATATATAACATAGATAATATATATATATGGGTAAATTGTAATCTTTCACCAACCTGAATAGTTCGGCCATTTGGGGATGATTTCCCTATAAAAACCATGATTCCAGTGAGGGAGAACAGCGAGGTCGTGATGAAATTTACCGTAAGCTCTTCATCCTTCAGGGTGGCCCCGGCGCTGGGCCCCCTGACGTTCAGCCCGAGGCATACTGAAGCGAGGGCCTGTGCCCATGTGAAGCGGACCGTAATCATACCATTTCTGCATGGAATACCTGAAAATACATGGCATATTCCCAGTCATCTGCATTTTTTAATCTATATGTATATAGATCAGTAATCAGTATATTATATATATATATAATAATTATATACCTATACAAGCGTTCCAAACTGCTTGCAATGTGGGTTGTATCTCCAAATCTGGCCAATCGCCAAAATAACATCAGGGATGCAAACAAGTATCCTAGTACCCGCATTCTCACTGGTGGAAGTGTGCTACATGGAAACAGCTCATTTTACGTTGCAACCCTGGAATATCGATGGGTCTCTCAAAGGACTCTTCATGCTCCAGAATGAGAGGTCAGGATGCATCCTCAGTTCGCGTGGTCGATGTACATCCTTCGAAATTCACATCCGGAAAGCAAAGGTAGCTTTTCAATGTGTTTGCGATCATGGTCATGGTTGCATAGCTGACCATAGCTGGTTGGTGGTTTTAACAGTTGCACCCGCAAAAAAAACTAGCTATCTCAACCAGTCACCCCATGGTTGAAAAACATATGTCAAACCGCCAACCAGATATGGCTTCATAGTTTGCAGGTGCTGCAACACCCGCTGTGCAGTTGGGCAGGTCCACAGGGGATGGTGAACCATCCCAACAAAAAGGCCAAGGAAACACCCGTGGATTCAGATCCTAAGATAAGAATCAACAAAAAACAACTACCTCCAAACCGAAGCATCATCTTCCAAAACCATGTTTTGGGGTGCTGCCATGGCTCTCATGGGGGCATCACAAGGAACCGCGTTAGTAAGCGAATAACCTGCAAACAAAATGTTTGCTGGTTTTGTTCCCCCTGAAAAATATTAACTGGATTCAACTAGTCGTTTTGGATCATCATCACAAATAAGATGGAAAATGAATACAACATATTCAAACCCGCCAAATAGTTATACCGCTTCTATCCTCCATTTTCCTGGTTTAATCATCAGTCGCTTCATTCACAATTTTTATGCATGTTCCCTGGTTACCCTCTGGGAATTTAACACTCTGCTGTTGAAGATGGCCATAGAAACAATAGATTTACATAGATTTACCCATTAAAAATGGTGAAACAAATCATATCCATTTTCCTTGGTTACCCTCTGGTCGAAGGAAGTTTAGAAGTCAAACTTCCGACAATATGGACAGATGAAAAGCAGAGCAGGGAAGAGGCAGAGAGAAGAGAAAGATTAGAAGAAAGAAGAGTAGAAGAGAAAGAAGAAAGAAGATGCAGATGCGAGAAAAGGTGAGAAAGTCGCGAAACACTGTGTTTTCCAATGATTTCGGGCTCCGGAGGGTCGAAAAGTAGGCTCGCTAAAGCGGCGGGTGCGGAGCCAGCTGGCCAGACGAGAGATGAAAAATTGCACGCCGTTGTGGCGCGAAGCACATTTGCAAGTCAAAATGTACAAAACACCTGGGTCTCGGAGCACTTTTGGAAGTTGAGATGTCGAAAAAGTGCACGCCGTTGTGGTGCGAGAAGTCAAAATGTACAAAACACCTCAGTGTCGGACCACTTTTGGAAGTTGCGATGTCGAAAAAGTGCACGCCGTTGTGGCGCGAAGCACATTTCGAAGTGAACATGTACAAAGCACACCAGGTGCGGACCACTTTTGGCAGTTGAGATGTCGAAACAGTGCACGCCGTTGTGGCGCGAAGCACATTTCGAAGTGAACATGTATAAAACATCACAAGTTCGCGCCACTTTTGGAGGTTCAGATGTCGTTTTGCGTGGCAGGCGCAAAGGATTGTGCACCTTGTCAAAAGCGAGCCAAACGTGAGGGTTTTGCAGCATTTCAGAAACGATGGCAGGCGTGGGGCATTTGAAGAGGATCTTCAAAGATGCATTTCGCGTGGCAGGTGCAGTACAAAAGACATGTTCATCAGAGATGTTCGGAAGTCAGTGCGCTCATTTCCTGAGAGGGGTTGCATTTTGGAGTATCAGATCTTCAGGTTTGCTGAGATGATTTTGCGTGACAGGTGCAGCACTTCGTAGTGGCAGGCGCAGTACTTTACACAGGTGGAGTGGAAAAATCGCAAAACACATTGGTACGAGGCTCCCAGCGCTGCACTCAACTTTCCATTTTTGAAGGAAGTCTCGCAGAATTGCTTTGTTTTTGACGTTGTTAAGTTCAAACATTGAGGAAGTCTCGCAGAATTGCTGCGGTTTTGGACGTTGTTAGGTTTAAAAAATAAAGAAGTGTCGCAGAATTGTTTTGTTTTTGATGTTGTTAAGTTCGAAAAATGAGGAAGTCTCGCAGAAGAGCTTCGTTTTCAATCTGGCAGATAGACAGATAGATAGACAGAAAGACAGAGATAGATAGATAGATAGATAGATAGATAGATAGATAGATAGACAGACATATAGATAGATAGATAGATAGATAGATAGATAGATAGATAGATAGATAGATAGATAGATAGATAGATAGAGAGACGGTTTGATCGATAGATAGTCGGAGAGATAGAAAGATATAGATAGATGGCTAGACAGACAGACAGACAGACAGACAGACAGACAGATAGATAGATAGATGGGTAAAAAAATAGCTAGATAACTAGACAGAAAGATAGATAGGTAGGTAGTTGCATAGATAGATAGATCGATAGATAGATAGATAGATAGATGGATAGATAGATAGATAGACAGATAGACAGATAGACAGATAGACAGATAGACAGATAGATAGATAGATAGAAAGATAGATAGATAGATAGATAGACAGAAAGATAGATAGATAGACAGATAGACAGATAGACAGATAGATAGAGAGACGGTTTGATCGATAGATAGTCGGAGAGATAGATAGATATAGATAGATGGCTAGACAGGCAGACAGACAGACAGACAGACAGACAGATAGATAGATAGATGGGTAAACAAATAGCTAGATAACTAGACAGAAAGATAGATAGGTAGGTAGATAGATAGATAGATAGTTGCATAGATAGATAGATCGATAGATAGATAGATAGATAGATGGATAGATAGATAGATAGACAGATAGACAGATAAACAGATAGACAGACAGACAGACAGACAGACAGATAGATAGATAGACAGATAGACAGACAGACAGACAGATACATAGGTTTAAAGACAGATAGTTAGATACCAAGATAGATAGAAAAAATAAATAGATAGATACAAAGACAGATAGATACATAGACAGATAGATAGATAGACAGATAGACAGATAGGCAGATAGATAGAGAGACAGTTTTATCGATAGATAGTTGGAGAGATAGACAGATAGATAGATAGATAGATGGACAGTTAGACAGATAGACCAGATAGATAGACATATAGATAGATAGGTAGATAGATAGATAGACAGAAAGACAGATAGATAGAGAGACGGTTTGATCGATAGATAGTCGGAGCGATAGATAGATATAGATAGATGGCTAGACAGACAGATAGATAGATAGATAGATAGGTAGATAGATAGATAGATGGATAGACATATAGCTAGAAAACTAGACAGCTAGATAGATAGGTAGGTAGATAGATAGATAAGGAGATAGATAGACAGACAGACAGACAGATAGATAGATAGACAGATAGATCAGTAGGTAGGTAGGTAGAAAATCAGAGAAAGATAGAGAAACAGAGAGAAAAAGAGAGAAAGAGAGAGAAAGAGAGAGAGAGAGAGAGATCAAGCACCTTTCAGTCCATGAGTGGCTTCGCTCTGCCATCCCTGATTCACAACAACCAAGCCCTCCTATAGGCTTCCTATTTTTGAAACTTCCGCCACCGCCTTGTGCGGTACTACTGGTAAACATACAAAAAAACTATGGAAAATCACCATTTTTAATGGGTAAATCCACTATAGATGGGCCATTTTCAATAGCAACCTGTTTGTTTACCAGAGGGTAAACAGTTAAACATGTGAAAAGAGGCGCCGAGCATCACCCGGGGACCACCTCCCGCCCCCCGGTTCCGGCACCGCTGCGGGAAGTGGAGCGGCTTCGCAAATGCTCCGGGCGATGGACGGGATAGGATCCCGGACCTCACTGGGGACCTGCACTGGTGACCTCTTTATAAAACATGGTGAGTGGAGTGGTGAGTTTGTGTGAATGAATAAATAAATAAATGAATATATATATATAAATAATATACATCTGTCTCTCTCTCTCTCTCCCTCTCTCTCTCTCTCGCTCCCCTCTCTCTCCCTCTGTGCCACATGTGTAAAAAACATCAAGTATGACACTAGCCAGTCGCAAAGTTGACCCAGTCAAAAGTGGTCTTTGAGCCATCCCATCTGAAAGCTCGGGGTTCATGATCCCAAGCTGGGTCGAAAATACATCCTGCAGCTCCGAGAAAAAAACATGGTGGTGCCCTTAGCTAGCTAAGTTGGTTTGTAACTAATGAAGATTAATGAAGTCTATAAACATCTACAAACCAAATTAGGAACATAACTAAGTCTATAAACATCTAGAGTCGTATTATATGGAAAATACATAGGAAAAAACATAAACCATTCGTGACATATAAATCCAACTCAGGCCTACCCTCCACCAAGGACCCGAAGGACCCAGCCATGCATCGTCAGGCCCCCGCGCCGACTTTGGCGCTGGTCTGTGACTGAAGGCCCGGTGTCTTTTGCCTGTCCAAGGTTGCAGATAAATTTGACAGCCCCTTCCCTAGCAATATTGTATATCTACATAATCGATATATGTGTATATCGTTCTTCTTCTTATTGTTTCTTATTACTCTTTTTATGCTTATCAATATTATTACGCACACATATATCAATATCCCAAGCAGCCATAAGCAACCTTGGTTTGGTACCGGAACTATGAATTTTGGCGCCGCCACTCATAGGGGGTATTTAATGTGAGGTGGTTGGGGGTGCACAGTAACAGGGCAATGGCATAATTTTCAACATGCACAGCTTCTAAATGCTTCTAGTATCTTCTGCTCTCATTGTGGATTTTCCAGCCCTGCTAGGTTAACACAAGATACCTGGGTTGTAACCCCAAACTTCTTGGCGGGAGTTCTTGAAAATAATCGCTTTAAGCCTTTTATTTTGGGCTTCCAACTATTCCAACTGGGATAGATGGATAGGGGGGGGATCTGCTCCACTATTCCATTCACAACCAAATTGGAGGTTGGACCCATAATACCCCATACCGCCCATACCCTGTCAACACCACCAAGGAACATAGGCATGAAACACGGTTCCAAGAGCGATGTTCCGTAAGTTCCGTCAAGGCCACCAGTGACAGCATCACAAAAGAGTTCCGTTGACAGCATGGGAATCTACATTCCCAGCTACCCTCTGGCTATTTAACCATAGCCATGGAAAATGGCCCATAGAAATAGATGGTTTACCTATTAAAAATGGTGATTTTCCATGGCAAACTGTTAAATAACCAGATGACATCATCAGCTATCATAAGTCATGGGACATCATGGGACCATTTTCCCAGACAGAATGGCGCCATGGTCGCCGAGAAGCCCAATGGAATAGCCAGGGGAGCAGGTTTTGTAGCTGCGCAGCTCCGGGCTATAGCCTCGCAGCTGGACATGTGAAATGCTGGGGCGAATTTTCGACCATGTCAGTAGCAAATTGTGACTTTTGGATACTTTAATATAGGTAACCAGCTCAACAAATGAAGGTCTTGTACTTCGGGGTTGGCATTGCCCATCATTACCCGGTGTATTATCTCAATCGCGTTTTGGCCGGTGTTCCACATCAACGACCTGTCGGGTTGGAATCCCGAAAGATGTCAACTTGTATTTTTTTGGTTGGTGGTGTTCCATCAAAAAAAGAATCCAATATCAATAGATGCCATCAAAGCGTGCCATCTTTTACAGGTTTTACCAGTGATTTTGAGGATATCATTGATCCAGCAGAACTATATTGTATACCAGATATCTTTAGCAGTGATATTTACAGAGATTACCATAGATATCTTTACCAGGAATATCTTTGGATTCTTCTATAAGAAAATTCAGATCCTGATCTCTAAAAGTCTATTGGGCACTTACCAATTGATTGGGTCTCCGCACGTGGTCCAGGGGAGTCTTTTCCCAAGCCCGCGCCCAACCTGGTTCGTTGCCGCTTGGAACTTCCACACGTCATGGATATGTTTGCAGCCAGGGTTTCTTCTTTGGGTCAGCCTAAGTACGTACTCATATTCACAAAAACTAGATATGATAGATATGTTTGTTGGTTAGGTGGTGATTTCCCAAATATTCACTACAGTTTCCTATAAATTCAAATAACACTTGGTCCATCTTCAACTAGCCTCTGGTAAACGTTTACATCACTATGGAAAATCCCCATTTTCAATGGGTAAATGAACTATTTCTATGGCCATTTTCACTAGCAAACTGTTTGTTTACCAGAGGGTAACAGTAATGATTTCTGAAGTTTCTTGGATTTGATGGAGCTTCGAGGACCCCCTTCTTTGCCTCACAGTAAAACCCCTGGCCGAAAAGAGTGACGTCGATCCGAATGGCTGAGGGCTTTTAAAGGTTCTTACATTCCAAAACTCTCCATGTATACATATGTGTGTATATAATAATATATATGTATGCATAGTTTTGCTTGTACATACATACATACATAATATATATATATTTATACACATGTGAAGATGTATACATTGTACATGTATGAAATAATTGACACATACTCCAGTAATTACTGACCAGGTTTTGTAAAGCTACAAGAGCTACGATTCTCGAACTGCACATCCAAGCAGGAAGATGTAGGAAGCCTCAAGGGTCAAAAGTTGCTGGCTTCGACCTATCCCAGAAATATGAAAGTTCTTGGGAATTGGGATCATATGGGACATTATGGGACCCTTATCACTGTTTTCAACTTGGTTTGGAGGAAAATATGGGAAACAAACACTACAATAATCTACAATATATGTAATGTGAGGCGGTCACACGTTGTAACACCCCTTTTCTAACTGGCATGAAGCACCAACCGGAACATCCTCTCGCAGCATCCTTTTGGCCGCACTGGATCCTCCGGTTTTTTGCGATGCCCTGAGGCCAATCTTTGATGCTAAACTCGGTGAAAGTACAGGTCGCCATCAGGTCTCCATTTATAGCTCGACTCTCGCATGAAATGGTGCCAAAGTATGCCATATATTCCCAATGGTTGATGATGGTTGATGATGGTCACTAATGATTAAGTAATGATGATCAATAGTTGCAGCAAATCAAAGTATTACTAGCCATCCAAGGTTGACGCAATGGGTTTTACCCATGGGCCATGGAAATCTGACCAGAAGGCCAGAAGGGCAGTACAGCCGCCAAAAATCTAGAGCCAAGGCGCCTGGAACGTATGTTGACACATATCCAGCGGAAGATACCTTTCAGGTGCATAGTTTCAATGTTATAGTGTATAAATAAATAATTAAAGATAATATATATATATATAGATAGATAGATAGATAGATAGACAGATAGATAGATAGATAGACAGATAGATAGATAGATAGATAGCATGTATGGGCATGCAAATTGAATCAAATTGAGGACGACCACCTTAAAAATCCTTAAAGTTATCCCTCACTTTTCCCATCACTTTTCCTGCTGATCTCAAAGTAGACGGCCGAAGCGGACTACATTGAGCCCCCAAAACTTCTACATGCCGAAGAAATCGAGATCCTTCCACTCCACGTATCGTGCACGGCAGCTCGCGAGTTGTTGGTCAATTGCGGCTGTTCGTTCTGGACTTACCATGACCGTCACACAAGGGCACCAGAACTGCAAGACGTCAGAGGTTGGCCTGCAAAGTCGCAGGGGGGGCTCTACCTTCAAGTGTTTCCATGTGCGTGTGACATAATTCATGAACCATCGGCACCTTTTCCTGAAAGGCACTGTCGGGCAATCTCGGCCATTTTGCCATGCTTTAACAGTTTTCTTATACCATGGGGATGTGTTTGGGTAACATACCTGAAGATCAAGATAAAGCTGATACCAAGACCACAGCTGGATCGGTTGTCCATCCTCATGAATAGTATCTATCCATTGCGCTATCTTACCCCAGTCCTCAGTGATGTAGGGTGCAAGCGGGGCACCCAAATGGCTAACTCGCCAGTGAGACATCACTATGGTTTCAGCTGAGTGGGTCGGCCCTTGTGCCACAGAGACTCCCCGTGACTGGTGAGATTTTAAACGCAAAGCAAGATTCCCAACTTGTACAAACATGGTGTGCAAAGAACAACGAAATGCTACTAACTCTCGAACCTGCTTGGATACCACTTTCCATAGTTTGTGTACATGAGGAAAACTAAGGCAGATTTTCCCTGCTGCCTCATCTGCCGCTGCGTTACCTGCGATTGCAAATTCAGTAGCTGGGTCTGCGTCTTCATAGTTCTCTTGGTGGCTGTAAACTTTGAGAATTCCCTTACACAAGAGTTTGGTTCGGTGGGCCCACAGGTGAAGGGTCAATAGCAAATCATGATTGGCAGTTTTGTGAGAAATCTTGGAAAAGAAAAAATCAGGTGTTTCAAAAGCCTGTCGCAACTCATTTACTACAAAGTCATTATCAATCCACAACCGAAATGGCTTACGGAGACGATCCGCAAGAATCAAAGCAGCTATGACAGCTGTCAGTTCAGCTCTAGTGATTGTCTGGATCAGGCCCGGCAATACACTTGCTCCCACTGGTGTGAAATCATGTTGGTTATCTGGCGTGTAAAGGACAATTGCCCAAGATGCTAGTCTGGTCATTTTGCAGGCTGGGTTAAGGCATGACCCATCTGTGAAAATGTCTAAAGTGGGTGGGACTATTTCGGGAATAATTAAATTATGGGTGTTGTCAGGAATATTGTGAAGTGCTTGTCGGAAATAAGGCAATGCTGCAGGTGCTGGAATCCATCCGTGGTTGAAAGTCGCAGGGTGCGACTGCATGGCCAGTTGGCGGTGGTGTTCAGGCATAGATTTTCTGGCATCTTCCAGGCTTGGGCATTCCCAATGTCTGTGAAATTGGCTGTCTGCGTTATGGCAAAAAGGGCAATCTGTACTTTCATCTGCATCCCGATATTTTTGATGGTCAGCAGTGAAAAAGGTGCCGTTGAGGCATTTCCTAAGTATGCTGGCATCACTGGAATTTTGCGGGAAATTTGCTGTAGTAAGGTATGGTGAAGTTTGGGAAATCCCTTGGAATGAGGCTCTGTGTGCAACATGATGCATCGCTTGGGTTTGCCACGCTTCTGTCAGGCGCAGTCTGATGTCTTGTATTGGTTGCTGCCATAAGTCAATTGCGAAACCATTGTGGTCCCAAAAGGTATCATCATCCCAGTGCCAGTTGATTGCATGCAGCCTCTGCAGCAAAACACTGCACGGCCCTACTGTTGGTTTTTTCCTGTCATTGGGCTCAGCGAGTTTGGTCAATACTGGAATGCAGGCATCTGCTTCTGTCATGGAACGGAAGTCCATGACTGTTTTGAGGACTCCATGAAAACCAGGGTCGGCCGAAGGATGTTCCACTAGACTAAGGTGTATGGCGGGTGATGCCCCCCACATATGTTCCCCAAGTCCCCGCAGTGCTCCAGTACGCAGGTGTTCATAGTGTTCATCACCTAAGTGGACCGAGGTTATTCCATGAAGGGCATTGGGCCATGCCACCATTTTAATGGCTTTCAGTTTCTGGGTGTACGGTGCTTGGGATCTGGCAATGTCGGGCCATCTGGACTTGAAATTCTTGATTCTGTTAGTGATGACACTATTTGTCATTTGTTTGGAAAACTGTACGTGTCCTCCTAATTCACGTGTCCACATTGCCACTTGGTGCTCACTGTCTCGGAGGTATTTCCTTTCCTTTTTATCATTTGACCAAACAACTGTCTTCTTTTCGTCGAGTTGAATGTCTAAAAGTTCAGTGATTCTCCTTAGTTGATACAAACCTTCTCGTGTCAGGTGTGCCCTGTTGGAGATAACTTCCATGTTATCAACAAAAGACAAGAGTTTGACTTCAGGGGCTCGGTGTTTCATGAAACAATCGATGAGGCAATTTATGGCAAACATCCCTACCACGCTTAATCCGCAACCTTCCGCACATCCTGTGCTGGATTTTATGGGTGGTCCAGCTGACCCCCTGATGCTGAATCGGCGGACCATCCCTTGTAGTGCCCGAAACCACGTTGATACCAGGTTGGGGTGAACTCCTAAATGTGTAATAACCTCCATCATCGGGATGCGTGGTAGATGATTGAAACATTTAACCACGTCAACTATAGCCCCTGAGATTGTTGTTGAATCATGATTGGCTGCTTCAATGGCAGTTTGAACTCCCATCCAGACTTGCGATGCCGATCTATTTGGAACATTTCCGAAACATCCTGTTGGGGCGTATCGAGAAACATGCCTAAGAATCTCACGAGACCTGATGGATGACCAACATCGATATATAACACTGAACAGGGTTATAGGCCGGTACTGGGAAATTTTTGAGGCGTTTGGGATTTTTTCTAGACTATGGACTAGTCCTACCAGTAGGGATGATGGCCACTCCTTACCACACTCAATGGCGTATAGGAGGTCGAGAAGTACTTGTGTTTGGTACTTCGGCATGTGTAGTAGGTCCTGCCGGGACCACCCATCTGGTCCGACGGCGGACCGGCTCTTTTTCTTTTTGAGTGTGTTGTACCAGGTGTCCAGGCTGATTTTGGTATGTGGCATGGGATCTCCTCGTGGTGTGTTCTTAGTGAAGTGTGCTACAACTGGATCCCAATAGTCAACTGGCATCTCCACATGTCGGTCCCAACGTTTCCGCCACTCATCACCGAATCTCCGGAAGAGCTCCTCCAGGTCTCCTACAAACTTTTCTTGACGCAAGGTGGTTCCGATTTGAATATGGTCAACTTTTTCAGCCCAAATTTTGTCATCGGAGCAGATTATGGGGTCAATCAATCCATCTGGGGAGATGATTGGTAGACTATCATCAAACTGGGGATTATTGGACAGGGTTATGGAGTTATCTTCAAGGTCTATGTCCAAAACTTCACAGCTGCATGAGTCATCTAATATTTCGACTGGGGAAGCTGTAGGCAATTTAATGTCTGCAAAGATTCGATTTGGGTTGGCGACCCGATTGGCTCTTGCGGTATTCTGCAGGTCGCGGATGAGGATTTTTTCAAAGTCCCTAAAGCTGGCTTCAAATATAGAAACAATTTGGTCAATTTCGTGAAGGGTGGGTATCTGCCATCCCAGTTCCCGGGGAGCACCCGCAGTCATGGTTGGGCATTTTTCCACCAATTTTGGAAACCGAATGGGAAACCGGAGCTAGTGATTATACTTCTCCATTCACGTTGGGCATGTATCTGCTGATTTTGTGAAGCAAAATTATTGCTGTGAATAAGGCGCTTGATGGATTCTAGTCTTCTCATTTGTTTATACCACTGTTGGTGTCTGAGGCATTGACCATGATATTCAGGCTTCACATGGCCATGCCTGGTGGGTTGGAGTGGCCTGGTGTGGTCTTGAATGACCTTCGTCTGCGTTGTGAGGGATCTGCCCCGCTGGCAAGTTTGTAACCCTTTTTGGGATTTAGTGATCATTTTGTCATTTACGACATCTTCAAACCCTTTAGCAATGGCTTCAAGCTGCTTTTGCGTGCAATCATCTGGATTGGTATGGGTGGACGTTTCTGGCAAAATGCCAATGTCTTTTGACCAGTCAATGGCACGTGGCTGCCTCCAAACAAAAGATTTAGGGGGTTTACCAAGGTTTGTGAACTCAGCAAAGAGCGTAAGGTGATCTGGGAATTGATCACAAGTTTCTACTTTATGGAAGAAAGGGATTAATTCCGGGCTAATCCAAATGAAGTCTTTCGTAGTAGTTTTGTGGCAAGTTTTTGAAATTGGTCGGGCGTATTTTTCTTTTCCGAGGACTTGGCACTCTCTCCATCCTTGGTCATATAGTCGCTTTGGCTGTTCGAGCACATCATATTCTTGGTTAAAGTCACCCACAAGGAATCGCTTTCCTTTGGCCATGAGTAACCTATCTACCACTTTTTCCATCAAGGCATTTGTGTGGTTCCTACCTTCCTGTGTGGCGGCTTGTTGTGCGTATCCATAGAAGACCCCTCCTGTCAACCACTGGTCGTTGACAAGAAATGAGTGCATGGCAAATCTGGCTTCATTCCAATCGTCATCTGACCAGGTCGGATGCAAGGGTCTTGTGGGTGTGTTGGAAAGCCACCCTGTACCTGTGTGTTTGCCACCAATGGCAGTGAAAGAGGTACTCCGCAATGGAGCTGGAGCTCCGGCATGGAAACGAAAATGGCTTTTTACCAGTTTTAGGCTTCGCTGAAACTTGGCAATACCTGGTTTTGATAAGTGGGATTCGCAAACTCCATAAATTGTACATGTGGAACTTGGGAGTTCCTGGAGTTGATCCAACTTGTGCATTATCCCATTCGGATTGATGGCTCCTAGGATAAGCTCTGGTTGAACAGGGCCGGGGTTCAAAGCTTCACCAATCCTAATGTAAATCCCGTCAATGGTCAAATGAACCATTAATTTGCTAGTGCGCGGATGGCACCTTGGCATGCAATCATGGATTGTGTGTCACTCGCCGTGACGCATACGCTTATTTAAAAGCGCTTCTATCCTGCTCATCTGATCATCCATCTTTGACTCCAGCATTTTTTGAAGGCTGGACTGCTGTGCATCCACTTGGTTCTTCACCGCAACAATCTGGGAGCTCATCTGTCCATTGTGCTGTTGTTGTTGGGATTGGAAGGCATTCAGGTTGGATGTCAGTTGGTTCACATTATGCTGCAGTGTTTGGACTTTCGTTTCCAACTCATCAACCCTCTGATCATTCACCCCTTCCATATCCACATCCCCGGTTTTGTGGGGCTTCATGTTTGCGGTGACATGTTTGGCAACGGATGCTTCGATGGCGGCAGATTGGGCAGGTGTCAAGGCATGAGGAAAACCACTTCCTTGACTCCACGGGTCGGCTTGCAGCCATGGATCTGTGGCAGGTTTGCTCTTGTCTGTTTCTGGTACCTGTGTCATTGATTGGATGGTCCGTCTGGACGCTACCAAACCTTGGCTGGGAACTTTGTTGGCCTGAGTTTTGTGCGGTTTGATCGGTGAGATCAAAATATCTCCTTGTTCCAGGGAGTATACCCAGTGGGAAGGGTTTTCACTGGATTGGGTTGACCAGAAGACACCTTCCTGCCCAATACTTTGTCCCAGAGGTTGGCCGGGGCGTGCTGTCCACCCCCACTCCTTGTAGAGCTTCTGTAGAGAGCTCTTGGTGGTACCAAAAGGCAGTGGTCCAACACGGTATGTGGTCATCTGTTCTCCTGCCATGTAATCCACGTCTGGGCGGTGTTGTTCATGGATATCCTTTGCAAATTCACAATGGGTTCTCAGTCCAAAACGATCCCCGCTGCGAACTAACCAAGTTGGGTGCAAACTGGTTTGTTTGGCAAGCATGACATCCTGGAAATTTTTGCGTGGCATCCAGATTACTTTGTAGGATGTGTCTGGGGACCTACCCGTATGATCACGCGGTTCAAAGTACTTCCCTGCTTGACCGCTGGCGTCTAGGATGACTTCATGGGCAGGACACTTGACACGGAAAGTGACAATGAAGATCTCTGCTTCCTCTGGTTTGCATCGTTTGTACTGTTTTGTCACATACTGGCGGTCCCAAACGTCAACGATGGAATCGGGATTTGCGGTGAACTCACTTTCAGCAAACAAAGTTCGCACCGGCTTGTCCGTGATATCGGTCCATTTGAGTTTGGTCTGATCCTGAAACACCAGTGCACGGATGACACGTGTTTCCACTTCCTCAATCTTGGTTGCGGATTGTGGTGTTGCTCTGTGAACTCGTTTCTGGCCTAGCTGGAAAAGAGCTCCCATGACCAACATTGGTTCACCCGTAGATTTGCAGGTGGCTGGGAAACGTACCAAATCATGCGATGGCAGGCGAGGATCATCATGGTCAAGCACAATCAAACCTAGGCCTTCCTGTGTGAGTGGCGCTTTCAACTGCAGGAAGGGTGTAGCATCATCAAAGGATACACACGCGATCCCTTTGCATTGGGCTTTGAATTGGCTAGGGGAAATCTGTTGCAAAAGGACTCCATCGGCTTGCTGGAAGATCGTGTTGGGGATCTGGACCTGATCGGCAATGAGGCGCTGGGGTTCCTGCGGCTTGGATTGTTTTGCTTTGTGTTGCTTTCTGCCAACGGCTTGTCCCGATGCGATTTTGCTGTCGATACTGGCTTGAAGTTCTTCACTCAAGACAATTCGAAAAGGAGGCTTCAACTGTGATGCTCTTGCTTTCAAGTCCTGCCATGGCTTTGGTGATTGTAATGTGCGTTGGATCACATCGGCTCCCAGCTTTTGCGTCAAAGCTTGTGCAGCTTGTGATGACCTGTTGCTATTCACTCCGTGCTTTTCGAGGAGTTCTCGTAGTGCTGGCAAGTGCTGGTCAGATGTTCCTCCAAGCGGCAAAGCATATACTGGTGGATCATGTGCTCCTGACAAGACCAGATGGTGAGCAAAATTCTTTCTCCATGACTCAGCTTCATCGGGAGAGATTGCACGGTTGCTGTCCGGATCCAATGCTTGGTTGATGATCCATGCAATGGTCTGAAATCCACAATCATTGGCAAACGCATGGGGCATGTGTGTTCCACTTGCCTGCTGATATTCTTCCAGCATCTCAGCCTTGATCCATGCTGTTACTGCCGGCGTCATATCATATGTTGTTGTGATGGTGAAATTGTCATTGACTACTTCAACCATGATTGGAAACCAGTGATCTTTGAACAAACCCGCAGTCATGAGTTTCATTTGTTTGGACTCCTGCGCGCTCTCAACGGCCGTGAGGATCCAATCTGCCAAGATTCTTGGGTTTTCTGTTTCTTGCCTCAAGTCCAAAGGGCTGGTGGTGACTGCTGTCCCTGAAACATGTATTGTCTGAAGGTAAAAGATCATTTCATCCATCGCAACCCATCCTTTCTGATGCCAAAGGGCTTGGGAACGTTTCATTCCATCCAGGCATGGTTGGCCCTTTGGGTCTCCAATGTTATGTCCATGCTGAACAATTAGGAGTTGATGGTCTGGCATGATCTCGGACACTGACAATTGGAACCCCACCCCATTAACTGCTTTGAAAGGGTGATCGCCATGATTCCAGAGGTGCTGGAATTTTGCTTCTGTGCAAACTACTTGACCAATGGTGGACTCAGTTGAAACGGCAATGGGAAACATGGTTTCGTTCTCATGAGCAATCCAGCAAGTCTTGGTGTTGGCAATTTGTGACTCAGGAGGCTCGACCTGTTGCATGGATATTTGTTGATGCTCATTTTGGTGGTGTTCTCCGTCTTGGTGCACTCGGTCTGGTGCATTTGGATTGTCAAGCTTGGCTCTTTTTGTGCTGTTGCTTGCACTCTCTTCTACCGGTCGCTTGAGTGATGGCGGTGAATCAGGTGCTTTGCTGGTTTCAAAGCCTGTAACCCCTCCATTGGTGGAAAAGGCTGTAATTTGCATTGCTTGCGAGGCTTCTTTCACCGGTTTGATGCTTGTCGGCAAGGATTGGTCATGAGGGGCAATGCTCGCTAGTATGTGTCCACCTTTGCCTTTGGCAATCCTGTCATTCATCTTGGCTTTTGTTGTGGAAACTGATGGACCAGAAAGAGGCTGCCTTTCATCCATGTCACTTCTGACATTGCCATGTTGGGCTTCACGTGAATCAACACCTAGGTCAGCAAAGGCATCTGATGCATGCTTGGTTTCTCGGCGAACGGATGCATTTTGCAGGCCGGA